>WHVE01000424.1:0-114106 GCA_015178995.1 Trichophaea hybrida | reverse complement strand
CAATACTAGTCTATCACAAGGAACAATATTCAGGACTGGGTAAATGAGCTGTTTAAAGAAATCAACTGAGAACTGGGACAATTGTTCATACTATTTCAGGAAGCAAGACAATAGAATTTCGATATAAGGACAGCCCTCGCAGAATTGGCCGCCGCTTATGAAGAGCTGATCGGACGACAAAATCTGATATTCAATGCCATTTGCCATGATCCAACCGGGTCAATTCAAGAAGCATTCTGATATATTTAACCAATCCCAAGTATATGTAGCAATCATCCAAGCAGCTGTTGTTGCGATGATGTCCCAATCCACTGAAGCTTACAAGGAGCAGTGATCAGCCTTCAGTAATCAAATCCAACATTCTGGAACAGCCTGGGGAACCCTCTCGACTCTGCTTGACAATAGGCAACGAGCCCACGAACGCCTTGCCCTCACAGTGCATAGCCGATTCCAGGTGCTGGTGGTTATTCATCTCAAAAGCAAAGAAGATGGTGAACGGATGTCCAGGCTATACACCAAGTCCTGTACAGAAGTTAAGAAGATGCTGGAAGAGGCAGACAAACAAGATCGGGAGAGGAAGGCGGCAGAGCAATAGATATAGAAGGACTTTGAGCGGAAATTCACAGATTTCACTAGAGCCTTGGGGTAAGGACGGGTACGGGCCAGTATGGCTCCGTACTCCAGAGAATGAGTAGATACGGTTTCACACGAGAATAAGTGATGATGTCATAACATTGTAAGGTAAGATAATCGCTGGAGTGCAATTGCACTCCCGCGAAATGACTATATGCCATGCGGTTGCACGGCGCTTGCCGGCCGCCATTACATCATTCCCCTCTCTAAGTGCAGACCCCCTGGGCTGCTATACCATACATGAGAAGAGAAGGAAACAAGATCCAGACTCGTACGCTCTCGTACGGCCTCATATATCCCGCAACTGATTGGTACCTCTCAAGGATCGCCTTTTGGTGGATCCAGCGCACGAGAAACTCCACCTCCAGTGGTAGGTGGTAAAACCCACTGCCGACGCCATTTTTACGGGGCCGAGATCCAATAAGAGAAGAGAAGAGAAGAGAAGAGAAGAGAAGAGAAGAGAAGAGAAGAGAACCTCTAATTGGCCTGAAACACCTCCAAGTCTCTGAATCAAAGCCGTTCCCTCAGCAGGCATCACTCCAATTTCACCTCCCAATGTATTCCCGAAGTGACCTTCCTGCTGTTCCATATCTCCAACTCTAAGTTCACTTGCAGCCCTCCGGATCGAAGCCATTGCTCCCAGTAGTGCCGGCTCAGTGCCGCGTATTCCATCATTGGCTTCCACCATCGATCGTTCGTATATGATTTCTTCATTTAACACAGTTCAATGTTTCAAAGGTGGCCACCATGGCCAGTAAAACATCTCTTGGGCTGATTGGCCTCTGATTCGTCTCGGAATAGTCTCTGCAGCAGTCAATTGACATCAATGGGTATACTCATCTTGATTATTACAGGCCATGCTTCCGAAGCTCCAAACTTCCGTTACCCATCAACATTGCCCTTGCCAATCGAGTTCTATTGCAGTGCACAAATATGCTTCGGCTGCAGCGGAAGCTCAGATCTGAGTACACCATCGAGTAAACGTTGGAGTAAATCTTCAAGTAAACCTTCAATTCCATGGTTCCAAATACCTAAGTGGACTTCCAGGTTCTCCAAATCCCATCTTCCAAGCCTATGGCTGACATCATCGGTGATAGCTTCCGTGCTCAGTATTCATTCTGTGTCTCATTGGTCGGCTCCAGATTGGTTCGTATAACTGCTATCCGGATTTTCTTCGTCCGCTGCTTCGGGTTGCCATTCGACTTCAGATCCAATGGTGGTTGATTTGTTTTGGCTTTTTAATATAGCTAAGTATGCTTCTGTTCTAGGTGCATCAAGGCGTCCATTCTCCGGTTCTCATTCCTTCGACTTCTGAATTTGTGGACCCACTAAAGCCGCGGATTTGCAAGTTCGATTTATTGGGCCATGCTTGTGGACATAATCCCAAAACGGTTTATCATTGTGGTTTCGCAGGGTGCTTATATCAGTAAAAGTCATTGCCAAGTGTGATGTGAACTTCGGCAGATATTGGCTTTCGAAAGGTTCTTCTTTCTTGATGGAATCTAAGCACCGCATCAACTGAGATCGGCGGGGGAAGCCCATTGAACCGCTCACAAAGGGTAGTAATCGTTGATATATCTGATTCGTAAGCATTGCATACAAGGTCATAGTTACCATGTGATTCAATGCGATTGCGCTCTCAGCTCTGAGTCAAATCACGGTTGCCTTTATATGCCATTCAGGAGTCCAGCCACTGCGCATACCGTGCAGTTTGACATCTGGGTTGCTGATGTATCGGGCCTTCTGGTCGGTAGTACTGGGTGCAGTTGATCTCATTGTCATCGTCGGTTGCAGGCAATTGTGCATGCTATCTGTTCAGTGATGCTTCCTGTTCGGTGGTGAAGACCAGCATCGTAGTTGATGCCTTTTCGAACTCCCTGGTGCACTTGCGGTCATCTCTTTGACTTCCTGGTGCCCTTGACGTCTGCAGTATGACAGGTACACTTCGTGGGATAATGTGTCGTTCTAGTACTTCCGGTGCGGATTTCATTTGCAGTACCAGTGGATTCTCGGTTTCCAGAAAGGTCATCCCCCGCTTTTCAAGGTCGGCACACCGTCGACGACTTGTGAGTATGTCGGTGTGTACGTTGTCAATTGTCGTTGATTCTGACTTTTTGATAGCCATCATGGCATGGTACTTCTATATTTGCATTCGATTGCAAGTCTTGCAGCATCACTTATAAAGTAAGCAATTCATAAAAAACAGGGTAGGATTTCAATGTAACAGTGTATCGCCGTATGGGCAAAGAAACAATAATTATCTTTTCTGGAGTATGTGTGATTGCACTTTGCACTCATGAAATCTGCATTCCGCGGCCTTCCTGTGGCTCAATAAGTGGCATCTTCCTGGCAGCCGTTTGTCATAGATTCATGAAGGTGTCTGTATTGTGAGCTCGGTTGTCAACTCAGAGTTTCGAGTATCGATTCTTTTGTCAATTCTCTTATTGATTCTCATTGATTCTGCCACTTTTGGTTGCTATCATCGCTCGATACTGGCGATTGCAATTCTTGTTGCGTGTTATCTGAAGTGAGAGTTTCGAAAGAGGGTAGAAGTTCAAACGAAACCATGTATTGCCGTATAGGCAAGAAAACTCTTGTTATTCTTCTCGGGAGTGTGTGCGATTGCACATGCACTCGTGAGATCTGCATTGCATAACCCAGCCATAACTTTCTCAATTTTGTAAGGCTTCGCTGACGTGCATAACTAAGCGGTGATTGTGTCAAAGTTGCCATCCGCCTAGCAGTCGTTTCTTATTGTATGAATCAATTTGGGGTACGTATCATCTCCATGTGCAACTCAGTGTCATCTCTGACGTCCGTACGGGCTCATATTGATCAGTAAGGCACCGTACCTGCTCTACAAGTGTTAGCTATGATAATGCAATGATGGAGCGGTAGATGTCGCGGAAATCAGGAGCCCAGAAAAGAATGGATCGCCCACAATGGAGCCAAGCCCCGCCGTCTGGATACTCCCTTCTGGACTCGGCAAGCCGGTAGCAGTCATTCAAGGACCCCATTGTTGGTACACTCTTCTGCCGCAACAACCGCCGCTGCTCCTGCTCGTTGTCGTCCAGCTCCAGGGGCTTCTCTCACAACACTTTGGTGATGCCTTCCATGAAAGCTCCCAGCCACCCAGTTCACCGTCCACTCCACGGGACAAATGCCGTGACAACTACACTCTTGCAAGTCATCATATGCAGGAAGTCTAACAAATTGAATATCCGGAGGAACCACTTGCCCCTGGGGCCACCTTTCCGCCTGCGAGGTCTGTTTCAAGTGAACATAATCTTCTTCTCCTGGAGCACTCCAACTTAGTGTCCGTAGAGATATTAATTGTATAGCCGGGGAGGAAGGTAGGATCACCGCGGCATCCCCAGTAGTCATCCACCTGTGAGAACTTCCCACTTCCACTTGAACATACTCAATTGGTGCCGATAGGAGTTCACCATTGGTACGTCAACCAGTGGTAAGCTAATGGCTCATGTCGTAAGTCCACTGGGGCTTCTCTCACCGCTCACGAAGTGATGCCTTCCAGTGTTGTTGATTGAATATGTCGTATGGAGTGTTATGCTTCTGACCGTATGTGATACAAATCGAATCATGATATAGTTCTGGATCTCTAGTACGTAGATAATTGTTTATTACAGTGTGAAGTTGAGTAACACCCTTGAACCATCACCCAGGTTTCGTATAAGGGTAATCACGATTGCAATTGCCATTGGCAGTGTCGATCGAATATTTAGTAATCTCATTTGTCAATCATCAATAAAAGAAGTTAATCACATAGCATTCGGCCATCTTTGCACCGTAAGCATTAAATGTGGGTAAAAGTGGAGGTCGAATAATAGTGTGTAGTCATCCTCCACTGGTGCACATCGCCTGTATATCTCGTGCAATAGTAGCATGTCTTGGTCGTTGACTTCGCGTTTGGATCGTTTATGATTCGACGCGTTTATGGTAACTCTCGTAGAACAAATTAATCGACACGGTAAAATTAGGTCAATTAAGGCTTGCTAGCGCTTCCTGCTGCTTAATAGGTCGCATTCAGTGACATTTGACTTGTTCCAGTGTTCGATCGTATGAGAATAATCTTGTCGAACGTATGTCGAGAACGTTTCGGGGGTGTGACCATCCACCGGTGACGCGCCTCTTGGGGTCAATTGACCTCCGGAATTGTTTTTGCATCAATCAATGAACTCAATTAGGTATACTTAACAAGTCTCAGCGCTTGTAAGATACAAGAATATGTATGGGTAAACGTATAGTGATCGCATTCGGTGATTCGATTCTCGGGATCGATTGACCTCCGAATAGCCTCGAAATAATCTCTGCTACCGTCAATAAACTCAATTTGGGTATACTTTTCAAGTGTCAGTGCTTGTAAGTCCAGAAAAGCAAAGTTCAACGACACGTTTGGGAGCCTCCAAGTCCACCTCTGAGTGCATTCCCGAAGTAAATATCCAGCTCTCCGTGTCTATCGTATGCACTCTTGACTTTCGGTGTCATGATCTTTGAACTTTCTTGGGTTTGCTGCTTGTTTTCGTCTTGGCTTTCCTTTATGGAGAGAATTTGCATTGACCTCGATTCTCAAAGAACCACGCGCAAAACTATCATCTTGTAGACAGGTAATCACGATCGTCCGATGGTATGTGTCATCATTCTCCACAGATGAACTTCCATGCTCTGGTAATCATTGTTCGAATTTGCACATCTGTGCTTGTGTAATCTTTCTCCGTATATGCACGATGGCGTAAATCGTCAGTGACTTCGTGTTAGACTCGATCGTTAATAAACCCAGGCGTTCAGGGGTAATAATCGTAGAACTGAAGAACTGACGCGAATAAGAAATTGTTGATTAATGCTTCGCGGCATTCCATAGTCTTTTCACTAATCAATTGATCATTTGTATACGATTTGTCTGGTTGAACGATCTTGTGAACGTTATCTCAGGGGTAAGGCCATCCTGGCCAGTAACGTCTTTCAGGGACGAATAATGACCGAGTTTTCCTGGCATCGTCTCTGGTACTGTCAATAACCTTGATTAAAGGGTATACTTATCCTAATTCATCAATACAGTGATGATTCTTGGTGTACATCGCGAGTAGTGACGATTTTGCAAAAAAGAGGTAATCATGAATTCTGTGAGCGAAACGTATCCGATAACTTAAGAGCGATCATAGTGTAAGGATAGGTACAGGCCAGTATGGCTCCGTACTCGAGAGTATGAGTAGATACGGTTGCACACAAGAATTAGTGATGAAGTGATATTATTGTAAGATGAGATGATCGCTGGAGTGCAATTGCACTTCCGCGAAGTGACTATATCCCATGCAGTTACCTGGCGCTGGCCGGCCACCATTCCACTTGCAGACAAAGCTTTCAGATAAATCAATGAAGAAATCAGTATGCTCAATGGCCCAGTCAGTGCTGACACCAAAGGAAGGGGATACCAAGCCTGATGAGCAAGGATTACGCCTTTGATACACTGTAAGAGGTGGCATCGGAATGCAGATCAATACGGCTGTGACTCCAGCAGACATTGGTAAGGAAGATGGTGAAGGAGGCATTGGAGGAGACTGCCCAGGGGACACCGCGTCTTCAACCTCCAGCTCAAGAAGCTCCAGCTCTTCTGATAGTGGAGTCAACTTTCTTCCACCACTTCCACAACCAGCCGGAATGTGTCAGCACAAATCACCATCGGTACCACCACATGTACCACCACAGTTACCAATAACTCTCAATTCAAGCAAGAAGCAAACAATTCAAATTCACTATAAGTTTAAGGGAGACCCAACAGACAAGATGAGTCCTATCACCATTGGATTACAGGAGTGGATCGCTCTCTCAGATATTTCAAGGATGATTCAAATTATGATGACGATAAAACCATCTTCTTTGGAACTATCCTTCGGGAGAATACTTCAGACTGGTACAACATTCGAGAAAAACAGCTTAGAATGTATTTTCAGGTTGACAAATGGTCAGTGTTCACTAGCACTACAGTGCAATGATTCATTAACCTGGAGGAAGAAACAGAATGCCACCAAAAATTAAATAAATTGCAGTACAATGGAGACATCCAGGACTACATCGCAAAGATGGAGGAGATAAACTACCATGTCTGCTTATCAGCAATTGCATGGCGACAGGCACTACACCATAGACTCAATGAACAAATCGATGATCGAATATCCTTTTCAAACATTAAACCTTCCAATGATGCTGAATATGAACAACTGCTCAAACAAGTCAGCCGTGCATATGAGAGGCAGCTGCAAGAAAAACACTAGCACAATGATCACAAACCCGGAAACAAAAAAACAACAAGATGAAGTGTGACGATGATGGTGAACATGAGGGGAATCATGGAAAGAAGAACTTTGAGAATGGTTGTGACTCCAAGAAACATTGCACGGAGAAGAAGAGTTCTTAGCCAGTCAATATGGACAAGGGCAAAGCCCTGAAAGGTATTCCGGAATCTTTGCTGTAAGCACAAGCCAAGTGCAATAAGTGCACATATTGCAGTTCCTCCGAGCATTGATTGGTATTCTGTAAAAATGCCATCAAGTTCTCCTTCAGTAAGAAGAAGAAGAAGGATAAGAAGCTTAAGGTGGGAATGCCAGAGTAACCACCTCTTCTTCAAAGGTCAAGTCCAGAAGTTTGGCTGACTGAATTATGAAGCTGGCAGCAGCCTCAAACCCTAGAGTGCTTTATGAGGTTCACTCCAATGACATGGAGATTGACAGATGAAATGAGTTTCTTTGTCTTTCCTTTGTTCTAGCGGATTGCAGTCTTTCCTATGAGTTTTTGAGGTATA
Source organism: Trichophaea hybrida (assembly GCA_015178995.1). Taxonomy (NCBI): domain Eukaryota; kingdom Fungi; phylum Ascomycota; class Pezizomycetes; order Pezizales; family Pyronemataceae; genus Trichophaea; species Trichophaea hybrida. The sequence goes on along the minus strand of WHVE01000424.1, from coordinate 106,656 downwards.
GACACCTACGGTTTTTGTCTGTATGGGAACAGATATTCATATTTCTTTTAGGTTTTCATTTGGGTCTTACCAATGTGGTCATTGGTAGTATAGCTTTTCAATATTCATTATACTTTCTTTTCTGCTGTTTAAAAAAGGATGTTTGAGGATGAGTTCAATATTGAAAATATACTGGTCATGTGGCATCCAGGAGTTACAAGTGACAAAAACGATTACCAATTGAGCTTGATCATACTCCTTCAAACCTCATTGATCCATGCAGCAATTTCAAACCATGACCCATTGCAGCTGGACCTGTATCGAAAGGCAGTTCAACATGGTTGTTAATCAAAACTATCGACAACCCAAGGCTGCTGCCAGCGCACATCAGCTTGCACCAAAGATATCCAATCAATCACTACCTGAATCTGAGATGGGTTCCAGACCCACCATACACATGTTTGCATGCTTTCCAGAGGAGAAAATCGACCCTGTACAGGTTATCTTGAATATGGGGTGTGATACACAATGGTGTGGAAGAGATGGGCCAATGCACATTGTGTGCCATTAGTGACTCGAACGGAACTAAAGATACGCCAACACTTTAATTCCGACAGAATAGCAGGAGCAGGTTGGCCTTACACCTGTCCTATTACTCTGCAGTATGAATTGCATTACAACAAAGTGATCTTCGAAATTGGTCCATTGGAGGATTCATCTGAGATCATGTTCCCTTACTGGTGGACCGTCAAGTATGGGGCCGTCAGTGGAGGTACGAAAGATAATGATGAGCTTCTGTTTACGTTGAAACACTGCTATCAACATTGCACAATGGCAGCAATATTTTCGTTCTCAATTGAATATGATGAATCATTTTGGATGTTCAGTACTGATTCTCAATAGGTTGGGGTTATTGGTTTAATGAATGTAAACATGGTACATGAAGTTGAGATCGATTGGGGCGAACAAATTCGATGGCAATACAGAGACTTCGAAATATCATACAATCGAGAAACAGCCAATGATCATCTGCCTCATCAATCCTACAATCATCCCATTGACTTGAAAGATGGAAAACAACATCTGTGCGGTCCCACCTATATGCTCTCAAAAAAGGCACTTTCAGACCTTAAGCAATATCTGAAGGAAATGCTTCATTTTGGAAAGATTTGTCCTAACAAGTTACCCACAGGTGCACCCATACTTTCCGTTCCAGTGCCACACAGAAGAGGCTTACACTGGTATGTGAATTACACAAGTCTAAATCCTGTGACGATTATGAACCAATATCCATTGCTGCTAATGAAGAAACATATAGACAGGGTTGCTGTATCGACAATTTTCTCCCAGATTGATTTCAAGTAAGGGCACAACTTCATTCGAATTAAACCTGATGATGAATGGAAAACAGCATTTCATACCAGATATGGACAATATGAATACCTAGTTATGCCCTTTGGAGTAGCGAATGTGCCAGCGAGTTGCCAAGATATAATTAACCAGATCCTTCGAGATCTAATCGATCCCGGAGTAGGACTGTATATTGATGATATCTTCATTCATACAGTGATTGAAGAAGAGCATGTCCGATTGACTGGAGATGTTCTTCGTCTATTACAACAAAACAACTTCGCTATATCACCCTATTGGTGGAAATGGCTCCAGGGGCAAGTTGAGTTTCTGAGGACTCTCATATCTGGAGAAGGTGTCAGTATGTCACGAGACAAAATTGATATTATTTTTCAATGGGAGATTCTTGAGTCAGTCAACAACGACCAGTCATTCTGCCGATTTGCCAACTTCAATCGATGCTTTATCGAAGGATATTCAAAGATATGCCATACCTTACAGGCAATAAGAAAGAAAACAAACGAAAAGTTTGACTGGAAAGGCAATTTCCGAAAGCAAATCGCCTTCGATACACACACTCTGTACTTTCTTGAGATACCAATGATTCAACACTGCAAGCCTGTTTGTCCTGTTGTGATTGAGACACGAAAGCGATTTTGCAATCAACACAGTATTCTCCCAAGTTGTCCATCGACCTTTGCACCCCATGGGCTCCAACTCTCGAAAGATGAATACAGCTGAGATCAACTACAAAATCCATCGCAAAGAGTTTCTCACCATAGTATCTATGTTCAAAGAATGGAGATGTCATCCCGAAGGTGCAGCTCACCCAATCAGTGTCTTCACAAATCACAATAATCTTGAATACTTTAAGACTACGAAAATCTTGAATTAGATAGAAACCCTCTGGGCCCAAGATGTTGCAAGATATGATTTTAAATTATTTCACCGTCCTGGCAGTGCAAATGCAAATCTGCATACAATATCTAGGCATTCAGAGTACCAGACTGAAAATGGAGGAGGTAGTACCGAAGAAAATGAAAATCAGCAAATGCCCTGTTTTCTGAAACCTGATCAGTTGGTAACATCTGAAAGAGAAACAGTACATGTAATGGCAATAAAGTTTCAAGGTGAACCGATTGCAATTTCTTCTGCAAAGTTGAGAGCAATTCCAGTAGTCAAGTTTAGTGTTAGCAACAGTTCCGGGTTACCGAGCTGCGGTCCAGGTCAGGAACTGGACTAAACCCAAACCGGTCATAATTTCTGGTTCCAAACCTGGAACCAAACCAGCCAACCCACAGGTTTTACTGGGTTTGCTTAGACCTGCCGGGTCATACCTCCAGGTTCTAAAAACAGGTGCTTGCGTATTTGGCCAATGGAAAGCATTGCACATGTGTCTATAAAGGAATAAATTTAATAGCTCAGTAACATTTCACAATGTCTGCCCGACTTTTCATTGTATGTGATAATATATAATATTGTGATATGTGCATTACTTGGGGAACTGTGCTCGTACTCCAAATCAATTACAGGTGATCTCAAGGTGTTATTAACAGCTATTTTGTATTTAAAAACTGTCAAAAGATTTTTAAAAAATATAATATTGAAATATGACATAAGTACTGTGCTGTGTCTCAGCGATTTGTTGACACTGCGTTGACTGTCACTTTCACTGCAGTAGCCTACATGTATGGTTGGGTGAACGATGTGTATTCAATTATAATGAATGAAAATAAGTGTTATTTAATTGGCACATATCTTGCAATACTGATAAGTCGCAATTTAATAATTGCTGATACTCACCTTCACAGGTAGTATGCATCAGGAAAAAATTTCCTCCTACGTAGGCACCATACTCGCCTACGTAAGCGACCTTCGCAGTGCGTGAGTTTGGAGCGTACGTAGGAGGCAACCATGCTGATAGTCGTATTCGTAGCAACGCTTGGAGTTGTTAGTGCAACCATAAGCGAGGTCAGCCATATTTGCAACACCGTATCATAATTATGTATTCATTCACTTCGTCATTAGACAACTGGTGGTCGCTCAAGCCCTAGGTCATGAAAACTCTATCAATATATTTTGTCAGCAAGTTATATACCATTGCGCATACACCTTGAAAGGTTGTTACAACAACTATATACATTAGTAGTCAATCTACCATCGATATCCTTATATGTAGTGTAATTTACATCGTCGCTTGCAACACCGTATCATAATTACGCATCGATTCACTTGGTCTACACAACTCACGGTCGCTCAAGCCATAGGTCATAGAAATTCAATCGATGTATTTTGTCGGCAAGTTATATACCATTGTGCATGCACCTTGCAAGGTTGTTACAACAACTATGTACATTGGTAGTCAATCTACCGTCATTGTGAATTGACTTATCTCGTAACTCTGGGGGAAGTCTTTGAATGGCACATGGACACAATGACTAGTATCTATTTGGCAAACACATGTACAACTTGTGAAATTGTCTAAACAGCTATATGTGTTGCCGAAGCCTTTTTGCCCCACTAGCGAGCGCCTTGTTCAACTCATCCTCCATTACATAATAAATCGTATTCCATGTTTTCAAATCAATATGACTATTTACAATCCAGCCAGAGTTAGTCTCCTTTGAAGTGGATGGAACTTCGGGTATAAGATGAGCAGCGCTGCAGATGTGGCCTGCAGCCACTACCTTGTAGGCATTCTCTCCCGATACTGGAACAACTCTGACCATCGAAGAGATGGCATTTGGCAATCCTCCATGGAATGGTTTTGTCACAAGCACAAATATTAAATATAACACATGACCGGGAATTTGGAGTTTGAAAACACGAAGTAATTGGTATGGCAAGCGCGCTTGCAATGCTTTATGAGCAGGTTCAGGAAATCTCTCACATTGTCGGGCCATCTTCACCCATACCCAATCGTTGCTCGGTGGTCCCATATACCATTTCTTTTCTCCAGTAGTCCGAATTTTCTCATATGTCAATTGGCCATTGATTTCTTCGATAGGGATCTCAATAGTATGGAATAAGGTGGCCTGGCAAGTTCCCAGGTTATCGATGTCGATGTATATCTTTGAGACGTTCAAATATACTAACATCGAATTGACCAGGCAACTCTGGAGAATGTTGTCATGGCTAAATGAATTGCAGATATCTCCGAACGTTGTTACTCCATTCTGTATCGAGCCAAACAACACCTGTCGCTTGACTACAGAACCCCCCGCACTGCTTCCGCCAGTGGCAGCAGTGTGATATTTCTCATCCAGCTCGGGTGGCATACTTGAAACGTTGCTGAAACCATTTGCATCGAGGTTCATTCGCCGTACTGCAAACACATCTCGGGGAAGATAATAATTGACGATCTGCCGATAGACATCTCCAGTTTTAATAGAGGCCCGATACCCATCTTTGATTTAAGTTTTGTGAGCAACCTCACCAACCTCAGTAGACCACTACTGCAACCCCCCGAATCGCTCGATACATCGCCAGAAGTGTGTCATTAGATGAAGTTTTGGAAAGTTAAATGATGACTCCTCCTCCAGGTGATCAACCACATCCGACTTTATCCAATCGTTCCAGTCATTGAGTTGACATTTGCATTCGTTGGCAGAGCAATTTCTGTAATTGCCCATATCTGCGTCTCGCTCCTTATTGAGCTCTTTCTGCAACTCTTTCAATTGTTCAGTTGTTTTCTTGTGCACCCGATATTGCAGGAAGACATGTTTGAGGTTTGTAAAATCGACACAGAGCATCATCCATAAGATTCAAGGTGTCCTCATGATGGGACGGGTATCGGCAGTAGTGGTAAAACTCAAGCAGTGCTCGGGTGGATTGAATTGGGTCATCAAATGTTCGTTTTTCAGAGGCGTTCGGACAACTTAGAGTGTTGATGACGACTGCAAGCAGATAGCGGCTCATTGTTCTAAGTTCCTTTCCAGTCCACTGGCTGACCTCCTCATATGATTTCTTGGGTTTCGTCATTGTCAAGTATGCCGGTACGGATAACCACACCGCGTTGTATTTTGGGAGTCGTTTGAACTTCTTCATGAGTTGTTGGCGCCACCCCAGAAGATGTTTTAACATGCCCAACTGCATTGTGTGAATGAGGTCTGGTTTTGGAAGATCGCTGACAATTGAACCGGTGTGCCATAATATATTGTCACCAAGATTGATGCCACGCTCTCTAAGAATGGAGGCAGCCTGAAGGGGGTCGTAAGTAATTGGCTCGACAACTGGCGGGGTTGAGGAACCGATATCGCTGGAGCTTTCCGCAAGTTGGTGAACTCTAGTATCATCGGGATTCTGCAAGTATCCTAGAGCGTCTTCCGCATTGTTTAAGGTTGATCAGGCAACTTTGTACAATGCTTGATAAACGTTATGATCGCGGAGTGCCACCGGTATGTCGATATACCTGCCCTATTCCTTCTTTTCAACTTTACACCAAGGACATAATCCATACCCATGATTTTGCAGTACCGCATGCTCTGGATAGTCGGCAACCCATCCAGACAAAAACATATGGCATTGCCGGTAATGACCATCGGCACAGTAAGCGGTGAACTGACAATTATGCGTGTTGGTCAGACGCCGCAGCAAGTAGTCAAGAACACTCTGCATGACAAGTCGATCCTGGGCTCATTGGCAGGCCTTTTGTGGAGCGGGGATATCGCGTAATTTCAATGGCTATGGCAGAAGTGCTACTAGAACAATGCTGTAAGTTGTTGGTTTCATCTGTACAGTGCTGGAGAGGTTGCGAATGGTACTGTATATGGGCCATGCTTCCTTATCGCTGGAGAAATTTGTGAGATGTGTCGAATCAGAGGAGAAGATCAGGGGAACAACAGTTTCGCCATCGGGGAGACAATGCTAAACGTTGTCAGAACAATCTTTTTAATTCTCCAGGCAATTGACATACCTGGGTTTCCCACCACCAGTCTGCTGTGTGCATCTCATTGTATAGACGACGCCCATCATTGCTGAAATAATGTTCAGGAGCATACACTAGATCCTTCTCCTATGCCTTTTGACGCAAAAGCCATTTGGCGCATAATATGATATCCCGGGAGTAAAACTCGATCGGCTTAGGGTGGCTTTCATTCCATATGAAGTTCGTTGTATGGTTCATGCATGATGAATGGCCAAGGCCATCAGACATTAGGTCGATCATCTGATGGCGTATGTGTGTCGACTTTAGTGATTGTTTGGCCGACTGTTGGAGCCCCGCATCTCCGTTTAACAAATCATCAATTAAACTCGATATCACTCCGTGCACAGTCAATATCTATGCAAGGCAAAACTCAGTAGCGTCGGAAAACGGATGCAAAGGGTTGGCATGACCATGTGTGCAGTTGTCTTCAGTCTTGGTGGGAACGTAGTGCAGTGGCAGACCAGCATTTCGGAATGCATGTGTTACTGGAACGGATTCTGCAGGTGCCGAAGGCTCTGGTGATAGTGATTGTAGGTAATCAAGTGTATCTGGCACGGGATCATGGTTCCGAAAGAAATGTGGCGGGTTGCGATTATCCTCATTGCTCGGGCAACTCTGAACGTTTCGCTTCTGCTGGTTATCATTGATAGCTATACTCAGATGTGATCTTGAGGTAAAGTTTAAAACCGTTGGCATCATTGCATCATGCTCTTGGGGATGATGGTTCTCCATATGCTTAGTCCTCCAGGTATCAGAGTTGAAACGCTTGCCACAGACCTTGCAAATGAACATTCCAACATTTCACTTCATGGTTGATGGCATTGGCAACTTTAGACGTTGTTGATACGATTTTGTTAGTAGTTAAGAGTGAATACCTTATAATCAATTGTGGAATAACGCATTTATTGAAAACTCTAAGATCAATGGATGGATGGCTGTTCTCGAATAGTCAATCAAAGAGTCGATGAGTACGAAAATACACGCCTGAGTTTCTAAGAGTCATCGATGGTTGCCCTGGCAACTGAAGTCATTTCAGTGCTTGAAACAAAAAAGGGGTACGTACTCTAGACAACTCTATCATCATGACCGCTCACGGCCTCAAACAAAAAAGCTCCAACGACGATATGCCAACAGGCAAAATACCGACTACGTATAAGAAGTTTGCAGCAACTGCCCGAGATGTCAACGCGTCAAAGCCAATCGAGTGGGTGTCGAAATGCGTCCGTATTCGCCAGCATAAGTCTTCGGAGCATGTATAGATGAGGAGTACTCATGCAGGCGTGTCGAAGTGGTACTAACAATTTTCCAGGTTGCCTTTTCATCACATGCATTAGTCGGAGTCGTGGTTTTCATTGACACTTGTATGTATTCGAGAGCATATCGCCGGCTTAGTAGACCCTACTGACTGGGCTAGTATCTTCTGTAGTTGGCAGCGCTATTCTGAATATCTGGGTGGAGTTCATGGAGGAAGCTCATTTGATTTTTTGATTTCGCCATATGGTTCGGTAGTATATTTAATAGAAAGTCTATGTGACAGTGCTTCAAAGTGTTGCAGCAACCCTGCAGGTTGCTGCCAAGCCTTACACGAATGAGTGGGATTTTGTGTTTGTAGCCAAATCGGAAGGCCTTCCGACTTGTAAAACAATTCATAGAGTCGTCACAACAATGAAAATCGATCAATATTTACATCCTGCTGATTGCGACGTCTTTGGAGCATGGTGGGTTGTGAACCAGTGAGTTTAGTGTCATTTGTTATGTTTGGTTTGACGAAGGAAGGTATCCAACTATCATATGACATCAACCTTGAACTTTGACACTCATTCACTCTTGACAATGTAAAAAGTTGTCCTAACAACTTGGTTGGTTGAAGTGAACTACTTGAAGCGTTTTAAACACAATGCAATCTTTGCGTACAGTCCAACTTGAAATTTATGTGATTATGGGTTGGATATAAACCTTCGTTCAACATGATCAAACATCGTGCCACTAGAATGACAACTTGCTTCTGCGAAACACTATTGATATATAAGAGCGCCGCCCCCGGGCTGTCGCACAATGTCCTCCATCTTCCTTAAGCTTCACTTTTCATTTTGCTGGTGATATCTACCATCTCCGAATATGAATTACATCATGTGACTACCCCCGCATAAGCTAATTATAACTTTCGCACATCGACTCAACAACCTCAAAGGTTGTTTGGCCAACATCAGCTACTATTCTTTTCATGCACGTCGGTATAAGGTAAAATCAATCCATCGCTAATTATTGTCAGATCAATTAATAAAGTTCTTTTGCCAACCCTACTTATCTATAATGTAAGTCAATCCCTCCCATGCCCATTCTTAAAAATTAATCAATCACTAATCATCGTCAGACCAACCCCTAGAGTTGTCAGCTCAATGGTGCGCATGCAGAAACCGTCCATGGATAGCTACAAGGCAACACTGAAACTGAACAAACAAAGCTCCCGGGCTTTACGAGACCTACGTGCCCGCATTGCATTCCTGGCTATGCACTATGATGCCGAACTCGAAAGCTGCAAAACTTAGCTCAGGCTCCAGCGGGAGATTATCTATTCGGATGCTGAGACCTCGAAATATTTCAACCGATTTTCTCAGGTGTTTGGACAACGCGAAGCAACACCGAAGGGACGTTGTTGGTGGCTAGCATGGAGGACCTTCTGGGGGAATAGCAGAGATAAATTGACGACATCCAGGAATTCCGCCGGCCTGTCGTGGCCTGCTGCCCCCACCGGGAACTGGCCGGGCCGACCCAACGCACCCCGACAAATCCCGTCAGGTATGGGGATTCCCGACGATGACACCGAGGCTTCAACTACTGGCAATGTCCCAACAACCTCACGAGTTGCTCACACACCTCCTGCCCACAGTCCCACCAGCATTCGTTTCGGAATTCACCCCCCTGAGCGGGGCCTCAAACTTGCCGAATCTGGCGTCCCAATCGACGTCGGCGTAGGTGGAATTCGGGTTGAGCATCAGCATCTGTACTACAACTTCGATTGGCATTAGGGAGTGAGATGGGGAGTCACGCAACTTACTGACAGGACATTGAATGGCCTATGGCGTGCCGTTCTGCCAAGTTGCCTGTGCAATCCTTCTCATCCACCATGGTCGTTCTATGGGGCCTTTGCGAATCCCTTTGAACAAATCGAACGTCCCAGCATCCAAGGCTCAGATGTGACTATCGCCGGATTCTCGGACATCATGGCAGGGACGAGGGCAACAGGGTTCAAGTCGGCAACTTGGGCCAACAACAATTCTACTTGTTGTTCGCACAACTTCAAACATCGTCTATTGGCCCATATTGCCAGACTACAAGATGATGCAGCGGTCGCAGCCTGGCTGGAAACAGAGACATATTCCCCCCCGGCCGTGCTTGTGATTCTTCGTCACCCAACTATTTCCATAAGTGGCACGGCAACTTCTGGAATCGACACGCCCATCACAGACGGCTTTGATTATATCGATGCCTCCCAATTTCCTCTCGAGGAAACAATAGAAGATGCCCTCAAATACCTTTCAGATGATGCGAATAATGATGACAAGGAGCCTCCAAAGTTCACAATTCCCGCCACAACAAAACGGTTCATTGATCGGGTAGACAATACCTCCTGAGTGGTAAGGCGACTTCAGAGGTTGTCCAGGCGACTCGAATCAAAGGCAAATAAACGACGGCCTCATCAATCTGCTGATAAGAATGCAAGGATTGGAAACCTCGTCTGTTTTCCACACGAAGTATGTTATCGCCACTGAATGACACCTGAGCAGCATACTCAGGAGAAAGTGCTGTGTATTCGACTGGGTCACTGCAACAACTCTTACTATGGGTATCAAGATACCAATCCTTTCCCCGAATATATTGGGGAGAATGGTGAATACATGGCGCGGGTAGACACTTCGGAATTGGACGAACATGAGGACGACGACCCCGAATGTGGTTACAACAACTCGTGAAGTCGTACATTCGGTAATCCTCCGCGCTCCCAAACCCCTGATGATCCTCCGCGCAGGCCAATTCTGGACAAGCTTCCGTCACCCGGGCACTCGAACGCTGACGACTTTGATGATGCCCAGCAGCAGCCCCAAGATACGGGCATGGGGAGAGAAGTGGAGCAGGTTCAGGAGTCTCACAATGAGGAGCCTGAGAATGTAGATAATAGGGAGGGAAATTGAACCCGTTGGCAGAACAACTTTGGGAATTGGCACGGGGGGTTTTGTTTTTGGTTCTGTTTTGGTTCTGTTTTTGGTTCTTGTCTCGTTTGGTCTTTGTTTGGGTTTCCTTGATTGAGATTTTGTTTTGTTTTTGCGTCGCAGCTAATTTCGTTCAGCTTTGAGTAATATGAGAGTGGGAAGGTTCGGGCGATGGGAGTAGTTGGCAAGACAATTTTGGACGTTGTTAAGTTTTGTTTTTGTTGTTAGTATGTTACTGGAATGCAATCTTATAGGCTCAAACTCAGAGAGACCCTCACACGAACTCAATTAGGCTGACAACCCATAACGTTGCTCGGAAAATTTTTGAAGTGGTCTGACCAAATAATCCAGCAGTAAATGTTCATGGAAATTGTACATCGTGATAATTAGACACCTTCATTTTGGTTTTGTTTTTGCGTCGCAGCTTGTTTCGTTCAGCTATGAGTAATATGAGAGTGGGAAGAATCGGGCGATGGCAGTAGTCAGCAAGACAATTTTGGACATTGTTAGGTTTTGTTTTTGTTGCTAGTATGTTACTGGTATGCAACCTTATAGGCTCAAACTCCGAGAGCACTCACACAAACTCTATTATGCTGACAACCCATAACGTTGCTCAGACAATTTTTGAAGTGGTCTAACCAAATATTATAGTAGTAAATGTTCACGGAAATTGTATATCGTGATAGTTAGACACCGTTCGAGACGCCGCTCTGCTTGACATAAGATATCATTGTTCGAACGACTGCTGAAATTTTTGCGCCATCTCAGTTCATTGACATTGACCGATATCTTCACTTCTAGGAGAAATAACCCTAGCACATACACACTATGTCTACCACCAGACCATCCTTCCGCAAAGATGCTACAACATCGAATACCAAAGCTCCAGAAATCATTAAGGTAGGTTCCGCTCAATTTAAAAGTCGAAATATCAGTGGGAAGCGCAAGGCGGTGCCACATACTACTGATCAGCAATCTAGTCGACATTCCAAACAGCCAACAGTAGGAAACAACGGCCTTAATCGCTTGAGCAAACCAAAAAACATTGCAGTAACTCCTCCAGCAACCGACATACCTCCCGCAAATATTAGGGGCCTTCCGATCCATGGTTCAAGAACTCTCCAGCATCCTAATACGTCACCAGTGGCACCGACACAACACCGCTCATGAGCAGTGCCGATATCTCAAATCTGTTCGTCGTCAATGATGGAGATAGTGTCCTGCCCATTACGCCAGAGAGCTGACACACTAGACAAATTGCCGCGCCAACGTGCAACATTGTCATCACCTTCGCGCAAGGCAATCATTCAGAATCCTGAAGTCCCCAAAACCTCTCCCAGCGTAATGGCAATTACTGACAATAAGTACTGGGCAATACTCAAACATTCAACACGAACGATCGAGTCTCGTATTCTGCAGGGAAAACCATTCCTGACCAATGAAGAAATTGCCTTGGTAATTGCCTTTACAACTCAGAGAATTGCCAGTACTAAGAAAAATCATTGCCAGGAAGTTAATGATTCATGGCAGGATGCAGAAGAGGTATACGGTTTCAAAGTTTGTGGTATGCAGACGAGAAGAGGGCCACAACATATGTACGTTACTTCAACAATTTTCTGCGTCGCTGACTCGTCTCTACAAATAGATAAAATCGTGCCTCAACTCTGTCCAATCCTCAATAATTGGCAAAGCCAGGGCCATAGTCGGATCGCTTTACAACCTCAACAGATGTTCCTGCGACGCTAACAAACTCTCAATCGTTCAGAATCTCCTGAAGGATGACCGATTCATTTGGACACTTGAGGATTGTGAGAAGTCATATGATGTGCTTTACCGGTATGTTTGCTCTCTATCGATTTTCGAAATTGACACAACAATTCAGGACATTGCTTCGGCATTCCGTGCCGAAGAGATACCTGATTTCCTTCATCTTCGTTTTTTTGAACGAACCTGGAAAAGGTGAGCGCTAGCCCGCGGCCAGTACAATTGGATTCGGGAGACCGTCACGCCAACTCTCATAGTGCTCTCAGCAACTGCACTGCAGTGGGCACTAGAAGAGTATGTAAGGACCGAGGGCAAGACTCCTAACAGACACATGAAGCCATCGCCGCAGCTTCCATTCTCCCAGGGGAACGTCATTCGTAAGTTTAAGTTGTTCCGTTGACTATGTGAGTTGTACTGACAACTCAAGCATGATACGTCAGGCATATGGAGCGCTGGAATGGCTTGCCAGGAAAGTTTCGTGACCGAGTGAAGATTGGGATCAAGAATATGTTAAACCGCCTGATCGTTGGCAAGCCAACACGGCCAGTTACTCCTCCACTGCCATTGCCTGCTCCCAACCTTGCAGAAATTAACCGTTTTCTCGAGGATGACACCGAGGTGGAGGAGGAGCCAATGTACCAACATTTTCCTGAGATACCTGTTGTGAATGACTTTTGCAATATTGAAGATGGTCTGGACAATGAACAAAATTGTCTCGACGATGAGCATGATGGTGACGACCAGTTCCAAGATGGCTATTGATCGGATCAAATTGGTGACTCAGATTCCTATATCGAGTATCGTGAAATAACAGTTGAATCTCAGGGCAATCATGGGAGTCGGCCGCGCAATCGTCCAATAGTAGATGACTCGGATGACGATGGTGAGCAGCTTCCAGATGAAGAATGTCAGGTGAGGAAGCAGTTAGAAGTAGAGAAAAGCGATGAGGCGGAGGAGGAGGTAGAGGAGTCGGAGGAGGCGGAGGAGGCGGAGGAGGCGGAGGACGGGGTGAGGAGTCAGATGGTGTGAATGGCTATGAGCAGGAATAGTATTACAATGTAGTAGATTGGTATGGCAACTTTTAACATTGTTGTGTGGCTAGAAAGTGCAATTGAACCGTATATCATCCAAATCTGCTGTAATGACCATGTCAATTCTGAAGAATACCACTGCAATTGGAGGCGATGATACAAAAGTTGACACTCATCAAATGCAGCATTGGTTAGAAGTGACTGATGTGAAGTGCGATGTACATTGAGCAACAAACAGAGTTACCATGTCAATTGCCAACATTGTACGGTATATGACATGGATGAGAAATGGCGATGGCGAAGTGTGCATGGAGCGACGTTCGAACAGAGTTCCCATGTCAATTGCCAACATTGTACGGTATATGACATAGAGATGAGAAATGGCGATGATGACGGAGTGTGTATGGAGCGACATACGAAGTTGCGCAATCATTCAAGCCGATTGGATAGTAAGTTATATAGCGCAAAGGCGACGTAATGCAATGTGTAATTACCTGCTCGATATCAATTGACGATTGTCATGAGCGTGTTGTTTAATTGGGATGGCAATGTGACGAGTTGCCGCTGCAACCGGGACTGCAGTTATAAGCACTAAGCCGATAACACTCGCCTAGGTAAGGGCGCAGTTGCGTTGGGAGCATTGGGAGCGTTGGGTGCCTTCCTAGGCACCCAACGCAACTCAGATATTTTGCTGATGTATCAGCCCAGATGTGGTAAGGTGGATTGGTATTTGTTTTGACAGAAAAATCAACTTCAAACACTATATTATGCTGCAGGCCGCAAGTGGCAAAAGAGTACTTGGAGCCCTCAAATCATCAGTCAATACAGAATTGTAACTAACCCCCAGTGCAGTCTGCCAACTATACAATGCATATGTTGTACCTGTTTGCGACTTCAGAGCTGAAGTTTGTTGAATGAACAAGAATCATATCAATAGAAATTCGAAACGGTTCAAAATATGGCCCTTCATTGAATCATTGGAGCCTTCCACACATCACCAACAATAGACAGACGTAATGAATAGGCCCTACCACCAGTAGCTGTATGACTTAATCACATGCGAAGAAAATATGCAATTAAAATACTTACATTTCCCAAAAAGCACCCACTCCGACAACGTTGTCCATTGACTGTCCCTCCATTTCATGAGACCCAAGCGTCTAGTGATACAACCGGGCCCTGGAGTTCATGGGACAGAATGCAACAAAATAACCACACATTTGAAACACGTCTTATGCAATCCTCATCAACCCTTACTCCATGGATTTCTAACAGCTTGGAGATTTAAACCTACTCAACCACAGCCTGTACACTATGGATTGAAAGCAGAGTCAAAACACCAATTAATCTCTGCTCAAGAAAAGAGGAAGCCATAGCTCATGAAATACAGTATGCAATGTTGACACAAGATGACTGCAATATCATTTGTTATACAGATTGATCTATATTGAATGAAAATATTGGTGCCCGCACTGTAGTGGAAATTACTGGAGAACAAGTGTTCGAAGCAATCTATCCAATGGGCAATCAACAGGAAGATTATGATGCCGAATTACTTGGTATTCTTAAAGCTGCACAGAAATGTTTTAGATTTGTCAACATAATAACATCACCCAAACACATATATGGCTTTTCACGGACAACCAAGCTGCCATACAACTTTTTAATACCCTCAAACCTGCCCCTGGACAGTCCACTTCCCTGGCACTGTCCAATATCAGCAATAACCTCCATGAACTCAAAACCACGATCATAGTACAATGGGTTCCTGGCCATACAGATGTCCCTGCAAAAGAACTTGCCAATAAGTTGGCAAATAAGTTCTATCTTGAAAACCACCTACCAACTATCATACCGTCATATCCTACCTCAAGAGGGTAACCCAAGCAGCAACAATGCAAGAATGGGGGGATTGGTAAATAAGGCATCCAGAAAAGGGAAAAACCTATATTGGAACATTCCATACTAAACCAGACAATATCTTCACAAGTGGCAACCGTCAATTTACATGTACTGTCACCCAACTATGAACCTGACATGGGTACTTCCGTAGTTACCTGTACAAAATACCAAATAACTCTGTTGACTCCCCTCACTGCCCATGTCAGTGTGGAGGTTCACTGTAACCAAAACATTTTCTTCTAAGTTGCACCTTATACCAACGCAAAAGACAAACAATGCAGAAAGGGATTGGAATGGTACTCCCTGGATAACTCTGAAAGTATCTTCTTTATACCAATAAAGCAATGCAATCTTTGAACCTTTTTCTGAATGATAGACAAATAGCTAGTTGAGGATCATACCTGGGCCAATTCCATCACGATGAACACATTGGGCAGGGTGACATCCGGATTGCAGGCCCGGGACCTTTCAACGATATAGTAGAGGAACATGATAGTGAGTGTGGACGGAATAATGGGCAGGATGACGATGAGAAGACAGAAGAAGTAAGGTGTTGGGAGGAGGAGTAAATATGAAAGGGGAAGGGAGGAGCAGGGTAAACTGCAGGGGGAAAAGCCGTATGATATGCAGGACCAAGCCGAATGAGACTGACAGACATTTTATTATCGTGTGAAGTGTGCTACAGACCTATATGATCTACTGCAAACTTCTTTATAACTAGAGCAGGTGTGACAGGAGACTGTGGACTGGTGCTACCTAGCCAGGGGGTTTTTTTTTTTCCTTTGTTCAGTTTCATTTGATGTTCCTGTTCAGGGTTATTTGTTTGTACCTCTCTGGCCAAAGCCTGTGGGCTGAATGCTGTATGATGAATAAATAAATAAATAAATTTGACAAAATATCAATATTTGAAGGATATATTCTTGCTGGTGATATGAATACCCATCATATATGGTGGAATTCACTAATTTAAACATACAAATATTGTAATGACATTGTCCAAATCATAGAAACTAACAACTTTTCCCTCCTCAATAAACTGGATACCCCAATAAATCATTACTGAATAGGCAATGGAATTTCTATTATTTACCTTCTCTTTACATCTCAAGCCATCTATAATGCAGTTATCAAACAGGCTGTGGAAGACAATACATGAACTGGCTCAGACCATCCAACAATTCGGTTTGATATTATTATACAATCTGCACAAGTTGCCACCAACTCATATATGATATTTATATATGTATTTATTCATCATACAGCTTCTCCCCCTGGAGTTTACCCTCTTCCTCCCTTTCCTGTTCATAGTTACCATATACGATATGATACAGCTGGAACAAAACTGACTATGACATATTCTCTAAAACTCTCAGTATATTCTCTTATGCCTCACAAGTGGTCTGGCAATATCTTTATCCATAGCCGACAAAATCAAACCTTGACAAATCAGCTGCCATAGAGCCATCAAAAGTGGCTACAGAGTACATTATTGTGATACAGGAATCTCCCAGAGCAGCATCAAGACTTCCAGAAGAACAACAGAGTATACCGAGCCCCCATTTGCCGGTCCCAGAGGACTCCCGGAGCGTCTGCAGAGTGCGTCATTCAACATCAACCTTGAGGGTCCTGGGGCTTCCGCAACCAGACAATTGACTTTGTTGATATATGGTTGTCAGGGGAATGGTAATGATGATGGTGATGGTGATGGTGTCAACAGTACAAATACAGATTGGAGTAA
This sequence comes from Trichophaea hybrida, assembly GCA_015178995.1. Taxonomy (NCBI): domain Eukaryota; kingdom Fungi; phylum Ascomycota; class Pezizomycetes; order Pezizales; family Pyronemataceae; genus Trichophaea; species Trichophaea hybrida. The sequence goes on along the minus strand of WHVE01000424.1, from coordinate 89,754 downwards.
GTGAAATACAACTTCAGGGGTATGAACTGTTGTCAAGTTGATGGTGAGAGTGATTAAGGCTTCAGGAGTTCCAGAAACATCTCAAAGTGTCAAATTGACAGTAACAAATTGTATATTGGTTGGAATGAAAATCTGAATATAAATTATTCACACTGAGTGGATCTTGATATCATTAGAGAAAGTTCACCCATAAGGGGGGTCAATTACTCATCTCAACAACATTAACCAGCTTGCATGAATATAATTTGAGTAAATATAGTATTGGCAATTTGTAGAAATCTTGGAAATTTAGCAGAAACCTCTGAAATCCAGCAGAAACTTTGAAACATCAACAAGCAAAAAGTGTTTTCACTGATGAACACTTACATATTAAATCAGAAAAAAGTGCAGAAGACAAAAAAGTTCCAATCCAAATGTGGCAAAAAAGGCAAAAATGCAGCCTGTTACTTACTTTGCATGGATAGTACTGAGGAGGAAGAGTGGGATGAAGATGTGAAAGAGGAAGGGAATGATGATGGGATTGTTGTAAGTGGGTCTGCAAGAGATGGAGACTCAGAGCTAGAAGATGTAATTGTTGTGAAGAGGGGGTGGTAGGGAAATTTGGAGGTTTTTATTGATTTGCTCATAAATTATGACTTTCTTTTGATTCGATATATTTAGTTTCCCCCCATATCAATCTTAAACATCTGTATATGGCTCTTTATTCATTCTACCTCTTCCAGGTTTTTGTTGGTTGGGCTAGAGAAGGCATGGAGTGGGAGTGGGTGGGTGTTGAATTGCTCAGGCATGTTGCATGGAAGGGTAACCTACGTTTTATTGAAGTTCCTCACAAATTTTGGTTACATTTCAACATTTCATTCATGTGTGGATAATAAGTTTACTGTCTATTAGCCACTGCGCACAGTCCAAGTTAAGCAAGCTACAGGGTATACAGCCTGTATAGAGACTCTCCATAACTACTCTGCTGACCTCAAAGGAATATCATTCAACATCTGCCCCATTCTAACTATATCTGACTCTGATGCTCCGAAGATTAAGCCGTACTGGACCCCCGATTTTAGGCATTCAGAGGCCTTTATAAGATTTCATCTAAATATATCTCTAACCAGCCAATAATGCATGTGGGCAGTGAATGTCACCCGGGGACAGTGATCAGTGTTGTTAGTGGTCCAGGTGCGGACCAGTCCAGACTGGCACCGTTCTAGTACAGTCCAGTACAGTCCACTCACATATCGGACTGGGATTGGACCGGTGCACAATTTTTGCACACTGGTCCGGAATCAGTCTGGACTGGTCCGGCCTGCCTAATCTAGTGGTGTGATTATTTGACTATTTCCAAGCCGATCTGGAAATATATGTCGACTAATTGGTGACGCTGTGAAATCAATGATGAGTCTCTGAACTCACACTCTCTCAATTGTCTAATATAATACGGAGTCGTACAAAATTTACTGGCTCACCTGCCAAATCAAACTGTAGCCCAACGCCACATGATATCTATACGCTACTCAAATCTGCCCAACAGTGACAACTTGATGGCAATGATCTCCGAGAAAAATGATTTCCATACAGGATATTAATGTATTTTACCGGGTAACCGCCCAAGACAGGGAATCTGACCACCCGCAGGTGACATTTATTAAGTCAAATGACCACTCATAACCACTGTCCCTGACCTTGTAACTACTGGAGGTTGAATATTGACCTCTTCTCCCCTGTTTCCATGCTCTATGGCATCAACTGTGCACTGCATACTTCTAACATATATAACAGAACCCTCATCCCCCTCACTTTTCTCATCATCCCACCCCCCTCCATCTGTGATATCTTCTTCCTCATCCCCCCAATCACTAAGGAAATTCGCATCTACCTTCTTTGAACCTGCACCCTGCTTTTCCGCATGTTTGGACCCTTTGAGTCCCTTTCTTACTAGTGCTACTTTAGCTGCAGCCTTATCCTGGCGCTTTTTGATTTTGGCCGCTTTTCCTTGATCAATCCTCTCTCTCTCTTCTCTGAGCGGCACCACGTCCTCAGCAGTATACACACATGCTTTACCAAGGTGGTACCAATCATTAGCTGTAGCTGCAGTGGTATCCTTCACCACAGAACGAAGAAATCTCACCATTTCCTCCCCCAATTCCTTGTCTGCACGTGCACTCTGGGCTGACCTTCCCAGCTGACCTATGAGAGACTTGAGCATTAGAGAAGAAGGTGTTTGACGAGCAACATAGTGAATTGCACTGCACACTAGTCGGCTAACGGCTCTGGGCTTTGGGGAAATTTTGGTTTGAGCAGCAGAGGGAGAGATCCAGCCGAGTGATATTCCGCGATTGGTGCTCAAAAACATTGTGTGAGTTCAAAGGGCAGATCCCAGTAGCTTCAAACACAGTCAAGATGTTCTTGTGTGTATATGCTGCGGGCCTAGCGCATGTGACAAGTCTATTGAAAATGGTATTAACTGAATAAATTGAAATTCCGGGGGTGTGTCTACTTATGGAATTGCCCCTTCTTAATGGCATTACCTCAATTTCTCATCTACAAATACCACTCATTGCTATAGCAGTGTGATAATGGAGCAAAGAGGCCAACATCCAGTGGCTGTAAGATATGTGTGGAGTGTGCTGGGAGGCAAATAGGGTGTATATCACTTTTTAGGCAAAAATCGAAAAACTGCCATGTCAAATGTGATCTATGTCCATCAAGAACGAGAATACATGGCTGTTCTATAACACCAATGTGGTCAGCAGGAGCAGGAGAACATTTCGATGGTACCTACACTTGAGCTGTGAACTTTTCAAAGTTCTTTTCCACCCATTCCAATGCTAATTCATTGTCGGTCCAGCCCATTGATAACCAAGCAAAGGAAGCATATAGCCTGAACCCCAGCATGCCATCCTAGTATATGCTTTCCACCCTGATAGATATACATGCGGGGTATAACCTTACCAGCTGCAGATATACACTCAATAACTGTAACCATTTTTCTCAGTTTCCATCCTAAATGTAGCGGGAATTCCTTCGGCCTCTACAACAGATAACCATGACTTTCAAGGTCTGACCAAACATAAACCCCTTTTCATCCCTATTATAAATGTTTTCTAGATAATCATTGAGCTTTCTAATAAGCTTTCCTCTCTGCAATGCAGGTAGTTAGTCAAAAATATTGAAGTATACTAAGATAACTTACTTTGCAGAAGAAGTCACTTAGGATGACAGGGTCATTCGCATTCGCCCTCTGGCGATTCAGGCACTGATTAAACTTGCTAGTAATTGCAGGATGATGGTTCAGAAAGCAAGTAATCAAGTGTTTGACCAACTGGTGGTGACATTGCGGAGGTAGTAGAGATATCGCATATTCCTTGATTATGGTTCCTTGCAGTGGGTGTCCCAGGTCGTTCAGAAATTCACAAAATCTCACAATTGATTTCTCTTCCTCTGGAGGAAGTAGCTGCTGTTTCTCATATGTAGCACTGCAGGTCTGAGCCCCTCTGAGACAATTTCGCAGGGTCCCTATGGATTGCCGTAAGTTGAGACTGCGGTACGGATGGATGTCACTTCATCGGTAAGATACGCACATTTGGCCTGCTGGATATCATTTACCCTGTCAGCAGCTGGTTCTCTGCACTTCACTCTGCCTATGGTTGCGGTGGTGCGGTGGTGCGGTGAAAATTAAGTTCAGGTGCGGGGAAAATATGAAACCCTGCTCAGCCACTTGCATGCTTGATTGCGTGATCGGTTACTAGGCCGTGGGCGGTTAGACCGAGAAATACGTTATCCGAGGAGTCTGAGTTCCAAGTAGAAGCCACTCTGATACCGTTGGTCAGGTATTACTTAAATTGTTAGCACTGGACTGGTCCACACTACATCAGTCCAGTGCAACACCCTAAATTTCCAGTCCAGTCCAGTGCAACTATTTTGCGCACTGGACTGCACTGATCCCTACCCTGGACTGGGACCGTCCGGACTACTGGCAACACTGACAGTGATTTCATCGTGTCTGCTGCCATAACATTCGGGCTGATGTCTCTCTTCTTCTACAACTTCTCAGACTGACATCCCTTTCCATCCCATCTCTTTTCGAGGTTCCAGGGGTCTTCTACTCCCTGCTATTCTTTTTCTGTTACTTTTCGGTCCGAGCCGAGTGTTTTCCTGGCTGAGAATTATTCTCCTCTTGTGTTTTTTTCCTTTTCTCTCTATTAGAAGAGGGAGGGTCTCTCCTTTTTCCCTGGCTCTTCATCTTCCTTCTCCCGGGATCGTCATCTTCCTTTCGTTGGTTCGACGAGGATTCATCTTCTGAGCCATCTCAACCTCTTACAAGTCGTGGAGACCAGTAGTCCTGTTTTACAAGCTTTCCGGAACATAGGTTGTTCTGGTTTGTTGACGAGCTCTCTGGTTTGTTGGAAGGTTCCCCGAGATCATTCTATTCTTCACACTGTGTTCTCTCGGGTACCACGGATTCCGATAGTCATCTCGATATCTCCCCTCTTTGTAGGCAGATCGACTGTTCTATTCTCCCTGGGATCACCATATCTCCTGTGAAAATTCGTTCTTTTAAGGGGATCGTCGATGGTAGTGAAGATGTCGAAGGATTTCTCAACAATGTGAAAGTGGCAGCCGAACGCTTACAGGATAACAGGTTCAACACTGATGGTGAGGCTTTGAACAAGGTCAACATTCGGTTTTTTCCGTCAAAATTTAAAGGACGGCAATGATGCCGCCTACTGGTGGCAAATCGAATTGACATCGGATGAAAAGAAGGACTTTACTGCGATTAGGGGTGCATTCGTCAAAAAGTTCGCGGTGTTTCCAACAAATGGCGAGGACAGTGACGAGTTTGTTGACGCGATTATTAAGTACAGGTATCACTTCTTGCACGACGTGCCATGTCTTTTGTATGTTAGTGCAGTGCTTGGCGCGATGACTTTAGACTTCGTGCTCCAAGTCACGTACACAGAGTGATTCTATTCAGTGAAAGTGTTACCTTCTCCATACATCTCTACTCTCTTTCCTATGCGTCTGCAAGAGCATTAATTGGGTCGGTTCAACAGAGTTTGCTGTCACCCAACTTATCAGCCAGCTCCCATCTCCAAGTGCACTTCATTCACATCTCCAAGAGCATCCTACATGCACCTGTCCAGCCAGCCGCCAACAAGCTCCCATCTATAAGAGCATCCTGGGCCGTCTGCAGCCAGAACGAGTCTTATGAGAGTGCCGTCCCCTGCCGGAGCGTGAGAAGTGGCACCAGCAGGTCATAAGAAGCGGGGTCCTGACGAATTCTGATTTTGCGTCAATAAAATAGATGGCTAGATAGATAGACAATATAAAAGTGTCACATACACAATGGTGTGTATAATGGAGAAGGGTGTAAAACGATAATTGCTGACCTCCAGAAATCCATGAGATAGACGCAAAGCCGAAAAGCCATAGAGCTGGAGAGCAATGATTCCACCAGTCCGGACGGACCCAGTCTGGGGTAGGGCTCAGTCCAGTCCAGTCTAACCTTCTAGCTGGACTGGACTGGACCAGAGACTGCCAGTCTTGGACTGGACGAGCTTGGTCTGGACCAGTCCACACATGCTTGCAATTTCGATATTGTTTCTTAGTCAAGTACCACCGAAAACATGACCCATCCTCACATTTTATCACCGCTCATCTCTGAATACCTACTCTATGCGAAATTATGACTGTATTCGAGATATATTTCTCCCATTAAAAGACCGATACAGTGAGAAATACACCCTAACCCTGGACACTGTGTTGGACTGGTCCACACCAGTCCAGTCCAGTCCAGTCCTGGTCCAGCAGAACTGGGGATTGGTCCGATCCCAGTCCAAAAATTACTCGGACTGGACTGGACTGGTGGAATCATTGCTGGAGAGTAGGCCGTATTGGGAAAGGGAAATCGCAGCAAACGGTGGAAAGTCAAGCCGAAAAGCCGAGGGAAAGCCAGAAAGCGCGATGAAAGCCGGAAAGCCCAGAGAAAGCTGGTAAGTACATGCCGCTTTCAGAAACTTTCAAAGTACGTTTGGGTTTCGCAATGTCTTCATTGAACGAGTGAGATTAGATAAGATCAAATGGAGACTTTTTTTAATACAAGAAAACTTTCAGCAAACAAGTGAAGTCCTCTGCTTTGTATCCTCAAACTACCTGTCTCAGCCTATACGACAGCTCCAATTCTAACCTTTCCTGCGCCAACGGCCCTTCACGAATCTCTTTCACCATATCTGTCCCAGGCGGAAAGTCATGCTCAAAGACCGGCTCCCCCGCTCCTCTCATGTTTGCCAACACCGACTGCCTAAAATGCCACCTAAGAAGTTGATCCGATACTCGATGAGGATCTGCTGGATCACGGCACACGGTATCCAAAGCTCGTCCATCAACCCCAAACACATCCTTAGTAAACACCACAATCTTATAGTTGTCCTATTAAACGTTGGCGTAATCACAATCTAGTCATTAAACATGATGGGGATAAACTTACATCGGGGTTCACCGAGAGTAGGTGCTGATCGAAGTGCTGGTGGATGGTCGCTTGCAGCATAAACCCATTTTGACACGAGTTGATTCTCGAGATCCCCACAGTGTCATCCATATCCGTAATCCACCCGCCGTAATCCCACTCGATCCACAGATTCTCCGAATCCAAGGGGAAAATATGAGCTGCCTCAAAACCAGCCCAGAAATATGGAGCCAGTTGGTTCGCGACACCCGTGATCACACACTTTCCGTCTCGTGCACGGACACAATTTCGAAAAGCATCTTCTTGCCCGGAAACATTGTACGAGATGACTCGATGGACCCATGGTTCGTCACTGACGTGGATTTCATCTTCACAGCTGACCAGATAGTCTCCCACGTCGAGACAAGTATCAACCGCCAAGATAACCCTCCCGGTATCTTTCGCGGAGACGTGAATCGGGGCAGTGGTGACAAGGACGATGCCAAGCATCGTAAGAAAGTTCCTCTCGGTAATGGATCCATTCTGTACTAGACCTCCCAGGACAACATCCGGATTGGCTTCGTCGAAGAAGCGGACATTGCGGAAATGAGAACGATGCCTGGACATCGCATCAACATTGAGTAATCCGTCTGTCGTCTGTATCTGACTCTGTCTATCGAATGGTTGGTGGGGTTGGAGGGACTTCGTGGAAACGCCATCCTCTTATGCACACGACGCGACCGTTGCCAAGAGTCACGCTACCCATTGGTTTACCTCTGTCATCATTCACTCTGATCGGTAACTTCCGACCGGACCGTTCTCAAGAATACTGCGTATTTTCCCAGATTTACTTCCTGCGTTCCGCGGGGTCGATTGAGAAGATGACTACAGAGTTTCAGATGGTGCGAAATATTTTCGGAAAAGCAGTTAATGGAGTGTTGATGTTGATAGCTTCGCAAAGGTATAAGCATCGCGTGGAGGAGTTGTTCGAGACTTGAACGTAGATGTCTGTTAGAGAAGTAGTTTGTCGCAGGACAGAGGAGGTAATTTAGTTGTAAAAGGTAAGAGTTGCATGACGCTTTCTTCGATGTATGAGATAGGATGTATGAGATACTGATTGACTAAAGTTTAGATATTCCGGATTACGGATTACGGATTACGGAGGTTAAGGTTATTGTGATTTAAGGAGTTATTATTATTTTAGAGTTTGTAGTCTAGAGTTGACACATGTTTGTATTACCTTATGCCGAGAAAAAAGAGTTTTTCACACATGCTCAACAACCACTCTGTCCACCTAGGATGCCAAGTCTTTCGTAAGTGGTACCAATCACGTCGAGATCTTCGGTTTTACTTTGGCTTCTTCCACTCCCCTGTGAGTCTCCGCTTTTTTACCGTTCGTATTTGAGTGTACCTCATACTGTAACAACCATCCAATACCCCTTAGTATGAACATTGAATGGTAATCGTTTTTCTAGGAGAATCAGTGATCTCAACCATCCCGTCCGTCTCAGATCACACAGGATGGGGATGGACGGATAGGATGGCCGGCAACTAAGCTTCGCCGTCCCCGGCCGTCAACTGCTGACGTTAATGAATCTTTCTTAGTGTATATAATATTCATATAAAATTCGTTGCAATTATCTATTATGATCTAAAAACAAGATCCTTCAGTATCTGTTCCATCCATACGATATCTGATTCTGGTGCTCCAAAGATCAAGTCCTACCATATCCATGATTTCAGGTATTCAGATGCCTCCACAATAACATCTCCCCAATAATACCTGGGGACGGCGGATGACTGTAGATGATGGTGTTTTCACCGTCCCCGGCAGACAACGGCTGTTCAGCCGTCATTTATACACAAGGACGGGACGCTTGAGAACATTGTGGTTAACGTCCACGCCTTCATCAAATAGGAGTTGTGCTATCTCAATTTGCTCGTTTACTTCTGCTCTTGGCCGTGGCTAGGAACAGTCAAAGTATGACTGTCCGGCGGGGATGCGGCGGGCATATGCCACCTTGCTGGCGGCACCCTCTCCAGCACAAAAACAAATTATGACACCCAAACTAACTTTAATTCGCCGCTGCTATTATGTGATATCTCTGTGTACTGCAACCTGCAGCTAATGAGAACCACAGAAGTCCTCCTACCCACCCATATTTCCCCTTGTAACTGATCGTATTTGTGGTTTTTGGTGCTCTTGTTGATTGGATCTCCCCCTTTGTCGCAGGCCGATGTAATTACCGAGACAGTTTGCAGAACAGAGTTGGATTTACAAGAGAGTCTTCTAGAGCTTGCCCGAAATCAGTGTTCGAAACGGGCCCGGCCGGGCCAGTAATTTGGAAGCCCGCGCTAAGGAGGGCTGGTTTCGAACACTGTCCGAAATACGCACGAGTTGATTGAATGATGACGAAAGGAGATAGAATTAGCCGGCAACATGGAGATGTGATAGCGTTTGCTTCGACTACACATAAGTCAAGCTGCTAAACTGTTAGATTGGTGTGCTTATATTGTGACCCGGCATTCATGAAATTTAGTGTGGTGGCTCATGCTCGCCGCATCCCGAGGCCGCCGGACAGTCATACTTTGACTGTTCCTAGCCACGGCCTCTGCTCTTTGTAGTGGTGTGTATCCGACTTCAGATTCATCAAAATCACATACATCGACGTCTGCACCTGCGTATAATAAATCCGAACCACCTCTATGTGACCATTTCACGCTGTAGCTAAAAGTGCGCTTATTGTGTGACACCCCCTACCAAGGACCTAGATATTTGTACCCGCGTCCAGTAAAAGTCGAACTATTTCTACTTGACCATATTACACAGCTTCCCGAAGAGCTGTTGTGCGGTATAGGTCGCCATTAAGGGCAATAATGTCTGCACCTGCGTCCAATAGAATTTGAACTAGTTCTATGTCATCGATGTATGCGGCTGCTTGGAGGGCAGTCATGTGCATACCGCATTATGGACGGCATCAACCCACTGGCGACACATTAACATTAGCACCCGCAGTGAGCACCGGTAGTGTTGGCAACGAAGCGGATTGGTTCGAGTCGAACCGAACCAAGCAGGGTCGATTCGGGTTTGATCTGGGGTTCGAGTCGAACAACAGGGTTCGTGACAAACCAATTCACGATCCATAGATTTTTGAACGAATATAAGTAAGCGAATTCTAGTCCAATCGGCTCGATTTCAGTTCATCTTGTAGCACTTGAAGTTAGCTACAAGATGAACTAAATATCGAACCGATCGGACATAAACTCACTTATTTTTGTTCGAAATTGTGGGCCGAAATGGCGGGGTTTGAGGCGAATGTCTTGGCAAGGTTTCAGTTCGTCAATTGTACGAACCTCCGACTAACTGGAAGTGTAGTGAATACACACTAATGATCTTTATTTCTTTTCTGACAGAAATTGACATCTACACCCGGATATAGCAGGATGCTAGCTAGCTCTATTCTGTTCTTTCAAACAGCTTGTTTGAGTGAAGTTGCCAGATGATGATTACTTGGAGTGTAATTGGTATCCACATACTCTTTCAACTGGATTTCAGCCTGCGTGGCATTGCCAATTTCAATGGTAATTTGAAAAAATAGTTTTCCAAACCGGAGTTTCCACAGACAGGGCACGGTAACTGCATAGTGGTTATATGTACTGAATCTAGCAGTAAGATACATATATAATAAATCAACTGAGGCTACAATGGGTACTCCCTTCAATGCAGAAATGATAAAAGTAATAAGTTCTATTATTACAGAAATTTTCCCTAATTCTCATCTACTTTTGAGAAGGTTATCAGCAATTTTGTTTCCACTGAGTTTTCATGGAGTCACTACAATGGAAGTACCACTCGCATATTGAAAAAAGTATGGATACTACTGTAATCAGAATGTGTGATTGCTGTAACCACTACATTATATGTATATTATTGTGGCTTATTGCAAAGTAGAGGTGTTACAGTTATGTAGAGTGAGAATTGATGATTAAATAATGTTCTATAAATAATTGTTATTTTTATTTGAAAATAAATGGGTTTATATATTGCAAAAACAACAAACAGATTTTTAAACAATTAAAACAGGTTAGTAGAGGAAGAAATAGGCATATTAAGAAGAAAACAGGTTGTGGGAATTGGAAACAGAATGAGATACTTATTGAAAAGATAAGAATAGCATGAGATTGGAACAAGTTTAAGTGGTATATAAAGTTGGATAAAGTTTGGATAAATTGGAAATGAATGGACTAAGATGATAATGCTTACCAATATTGTTTATAAGACTGATGATTTGGTGGAGGTTTAATATAGTCTTCATTTATTATTTAGTCTATGAAATAATCAATACCTTTGGTATTAGCATCTGCTTACTTTGGTAATTCTGGGTTTCTGGTGTATTGTTCTGTTCACATACTAGTATTCTGAAATTTTAGTTTGTATTTCATAATCCCAATACCTCCAACCCATGAATCCTGGACAGAAGGATGAGTATACAATCATATAAAGGGCTCAAAACTTCAGGTGTTAAAGGTTCAGGGCTTGCGGTTCCAGGAGTTATAAAAACCATAAGCTGAAGATCTAAAGAGTCAAAGATAGCCTGTAGTCAAACAAGGGGGGACTGTTTACAAAAGACTCGATCCAGAATCACCAGGTGTGAAAGAAATAAATGCCACAGCTATTTGATGGTTTTGTAAACTAGTGAAGAAGTGAAGAAAGAAACTTATCCTTCATCAAAGACCTGGTTTATATACAGTACTTTCATTCAAAGTTTACTTGTTCCATGATACATTTGAACTCCTGCTATCTTTGTTATCACTTTCACATTATTTCTACATTCTCCATGAAACCAAATTCTTGTCATTTGAAGCCTCCTTCAATCCATTTCCAATCTGTTTCTTTCTATCTGAAATCTGATTTCATTTCTGTAATACATAACTCCACAATTCCTTACAATTTGTCACTCAACCATCAATCTGCACTCAGCACAACTATGAAAAATCAAACCTACTGGTTATATTTTGAGTTTATATATAAATACCCTGATTATTTTGGCCACTATTACTGTCACCATAGCTGAAACACTGCCTGCACTGTATTGAAATCTGCAAACAACTTGGAAGGCTGATGGGTTTGTTTGTTGTTTCTCCTTTACATACTTCTGAAGTACAACAGTCTAGTGAAACCCAAGCTTAACCTGCCGAATCAAGGTTGTATGGTCAGGGATTACACCCCTGGGGGTACTGGTGTCAAGTAAGTAGAAGGCCCAATATAGCCCAGCAGAAATACTACCAAATATTCTATACTCCAATACCAGATCTTGGCAAGGGCTTGCAATCCCTTATAGAGACAATACTTACTTTCAATCTTATTGCATATACAGGTCTCAGCCAGAGATGAGCCTTGTATGGCCGGAAACAGTGTCTTGTATGGCTGGAGATGACAGAGTACAGACTGTAATATCTCATATGCCTGGAAATAACTGTTGACTCTCATACTGGCTGATGGCATTCAGCTATACTTATACTCTCATACATATATAACCTTAATGCCCTCTTAGATAATATTCAATTGAGCTGTTCTAGTATCACTATTTGAACAGGTTATGAGCCCGGTGTGCACTACTATCTTTACCTTATGATTTTATAGAAATCTAAAATAAAAAAATATTCAATCCACTTACAATGATTCCTGGTCACAGCTGCAATACTCTCACCATCCATCACTCTCTATCACCACCTTCTTAACCTTCTCAACTTACAATATACCAAACAAATCATTCAAGACCAATTACAGCAAAGTACCTATATTGGCTGACAAAACTACCTGTTCTGGAAGCAAAAAATTCACACAGTTCTCAGTGCCATTGAAGCCGACAATATTGTTACTGCTGTTGAACTCCTGGATATCAGCAACACTGTCATCCTATATCTTTGACAGGAAAGCTGGCATGACAGAGTCAATAAAGTGTTCACACTAATAAACTTCAGATGCCACAATCAACTCCTGTCACTCATCGATGATATCGACAAACAGTGAAAATGTGGGATGCCCTCAGCGAACAACTGGATAATGCCACAATGACACTCAGTTGCACCCAAGTCCTATGGTAGTTTACTTCTTCTCACCCATTGCCAAACGAAATGTTTACCCAGTACTTTACCAACCTAATTGCCTTCCACAAGCAGCTGATTGGCACCACCAAACAAATCACCAATAACACCATGAAAACATATATTTTCACCCCTGTATCTGAATTATATTGAACCACCATTCAAATTCTAGAACAGCAGATCCCCATCCCCATAGTCCAGTAGTATTTGGATATGATACAAGAATATACGGATTGAGTAAGCCTAATCACAGAGATTCGAGATGCATCTCATGATTTTGACTATACTCCCGTTGCGGAAATCATGGCCATGTCCATGACAGTCAAGGAACTGGATATCAGAAGCAAAAATGTGCATACTGCAAAATGGACAATTATACCACCGAAGTGTGCAGAAGCAGACAGCATACTGAAAATGACACAAACATTAGCAAATCCAATGCCTCAATAAACGACAATTGAACATGCTTCTACTTTGCTCTCCCTGGACACTTCAAGTCTGACTGCATCTACTTCAAATGTACCTTGAATTCAGGTAGCAAAGTCAATAAAGGCAAAGCAACTGCGTTGCTTGCCATAGCTGGAGATCACGACCCACCCTGACACGCCAACAATACAACCACACTCGTTGCAGTCTCTGCTCCAGCAGCATGGGTCATCGATTCTGGAGTATCGCACCATATGTGCAATAACAGCACCAGATTCAACTCAATCACAAAATTTCGTCAGCCAATTGCCCTTGAGCTTTGAAATGATAACATAGACACAGTAAGTCACCATGGGCTTCTTAATGTTTCACAGGAGTACAAAGTCAATACTCTCTACAGCCCCACATTCTGGTTTTCATATCTGCCAATCAATCAATTAAACACAACCAGATTCAGATCCACATTTGGGTTCAGTATGTGCTCCATATCATCTCTATTGATTACTATTACTGCCAATTGGGTCAATAATTCATATATGACAACTCCCACAACTGCAATTACTTCAGCAGTATCAAGTATGTCTACCAAGTCCACATCAGAAAGGAGAAAGAGGCAGAGAGAAAGAGCACCACCCAGTGCACATGATACTGTATCTCAAAATTCACATACCACCATACCACAAAGTCCACATATCACTGTATCTCAGAAGCCCACTAGGAAGCCTCTCACAATCTCAGCATTGTGACTGTGGTATCATCACCTTGCCCACATTCATCCTACTGGCCTACAATCTTTCATTGATAGGTATATCAAAGGCAACTCTATGTGCACAATATGTATCCAAGCCAAACACAAACAGAAGATCATCAAAGTTAAAACCAATTACTCCAGAATGCCATTCAAACTTGTACATTAGGATGTGTATGGACAATTCTCCACACCCACCTCTACTGGCCACCACTATTATATTTTATTCATCCATGAATATTTACACTACACCTGTATTTATGTCCTTTCATATGAAAAATCGGAAACATATACCTCAGTCTACCAATCAGTTGAAGCCTGAATTGACTCCAAGTGAAACAGTTTCAATGTGATAATAACTGTGGAGAATCTAAAACCAAGCACTTCCAGCTAGTACTTGTTGTTCATGGTACGATATAAGAACCATTGCCTCCATATACTCACGCTGAGAATGGGGTTGCCGAGCATATAATCAAGATCATTACAAAGGAAGTATAATCTATGATGATTGTCTCCCAGACGCCATTCATTCTTTGGGGTAAAGGAGTAAATACCACAGTCTGCATCCACCGGTGAAGTCCAAACAGAGGTCTGATAAACAGGGTGATCACGACAGGTATCAAGCACCATATTTGACTCTATATGTGATGGAGCATGAATTTGGCAAGCCTACTTATAACAATAATGGCAATAAGATATCATACAAAGCCGCTATTTATGATTTGGCAGCAATACCAGTCAACCTATACCTGAACCGCAACTCTGGGGAAAATTGAGTCCAAGATCCAAGCCTGGTATGATGGTCGTTTACGTGCAGGATTTGTGTATGCTTTAGATGATATGGGACATGGCATTCCAAGTAGTCAGATCACAGTCGAATGTTATTTTTGACAGGACGCGAAATTCCTATATATCATACCTGCATAGAAACAAAATAAAAATCTTTGAAGTACCAGATGAGATAGAATATGTAAAGGAAATCAATAGTGGAGATGGACTTCTGCAAATACAAGACATTGAAACAGGTGGAGCTGGACCTCTCCATTATCAGACAGGAACCCGTCAAACAAGAGAAGGCCATAGAAATAGCAATCATGACTCAACTTACCATGATTTAGATCAAACCGATCAGTCTGATGCTGACAACTATCAAGACTCCCTGCAAGTACAGGTATGAGATGATGTCCTCTTGACAAGGAGGATATACAAATAGTGTGTTCAGAAACAATCACTTACAATTGATATCTCTACTATAAAGCAACGAAGCCCACCAAATGGTGAGCTTGACCAAGCAGTCATGTCAACCACCACCATACACCAAACGTATTACAAGAAGCCAAGTTAAGATGTTCACAAACGCACTAATCATGATTGCAATAACACTACCTTCAACATCCATCGACAGTAATTCATTCACCTATATAGAAGCCATGAACAGCCAACAACAAGACTACTGGAAATAAATAAATTGAAGATAAGTGCACATCAATCCTGTTCAATAATACATTTACGACTATCAACTCTGAGAAAGCAAGGCAATTACATGTCAAACAAATTGGCTCCAAATGGGTCTACAAAACAAAGCACAATCCAAATGGTACCATACAATACAAAACATGTCTAGCTATTAAGGGCCACAAATAGACGGACTTTGGAGAAACATATGCCCCTGTCGGAAAGCTCACCACCTTTCAGGATCCCATCTCCCTGGTTGAAAAACATAAGATGAACATTGAGCATTTGTGTGGGTAAATGGACCCTTTCGTACGTGAAGTGAATGTTATTGGTGATGCAGCCGAAGTCGCGCTAAAGCTAACTACGCGAGTGACCCGCAGAGCCGCACTAATGCAGCAGAGCCGCACCCTAACATGACCACCTGCATCACAACCTTCTCCAATCATCTTCGAGAAACCTCTTGAAGAAACAAAACACCCTGATCAAAACAAAACATGCCTCCGCGACGTTTCTCGACCAGCCAAACAACAGAAAACAATGGAGGTTCCCGTCTCGCCGCCACGACTGAGAAACAAACAAACAAACAAACAAACAAACAAACAAACAAACAAACAAGCAAAATGCTTCCTCCAAAAAACGCAAATGAAACTTGCATCTCACGCCTTCTTCAATCTTGCTTTCTTTTCCCCATTGGCCGCCCGCCTATTTCCTTCCAATACTGCTTCACCGTCTCTTTTGCTTTTGCCATATTCTCCTCTGGCTTCCATGTGTTATCCGTTTCGTCCCATCCTTCCCATTTGACTTCGTATTCCCAACCGGTTCCATCAGAGCTTGCCCGGTGATTTGCGATTGATTCGACAACATAACTTGTACCAGCGCGGCTTGTCCATACCGGCGGAGGTGGCGGACGCCAATCGACTCCAGAATTGTCCGTGCGGTCAACCTTGAGCCTGCTGACGTTAATAGTATCATGGATCGTCATGTCGTTTGGAAGGTCTAATTCGACGGCTTCCCGCGTATTCGGAGGATCTCATATGACCCAATGTAACGATGTACCAGTTTGCGGCGTGTTGAGTTAACGTTTGCATATGTGATTGGCAAATACTTTGCATCTAGAAATACCTTCGCACCGGCGGTGATGGCGGGGTCGATTGGGCGTCGTGATTTATTTGCTTCAGCCGTCTGTTCATTTTGGGCATCGCGGAGCGCATCCCTAGCACTCCCAAAATAGCTGTAATCGTTTGACGAATTCTCAGCCTTGTAGGGTTTTCGCCGATTCATTGGTCTGTGGCCGTTGGAGGTCTGCAATTAAGTCTAGCGGCAAAGGCGGCTCATAACCAAGGTCGAGTTCGAATGGCGTGTGCTGTGTCGAACGGTGTACGGAAGAATTATCAGCATGCTCGGCTAGTGGAAGTAGTCGTCCCAATGGCTTGATGATGAGTTGCGAAGCCTCGCAAATAAGGTACAACCGTTTTATTTGAGTTCTCAGAGAGACCATCCGTTTCTGGATGGAACGCCATTGACATGAGCAGCTTCGTCTGCAGGATCCTTGCAACCTCTCTCCAGTAGTCTGCTGTGAAGCGTATATCGCAGTCTGTACAACCTCCAGTGGCACTCCGTGGAAGCGGACCATGTCGTCGATGAATATTCGCGCAAAGGCCGGCGCGTCGATTGTTTTCTTACAGGCTCGCCAATGTGCTCTCTTTGTCATGTGGTCGACAAACATTACAATCCAGTCGTGGCCATTTGCTGATATGGCAGGTCAGTGATAAAGTGATGCTGATTCTTTGCCAACAGCCTTTAGCTATAGGAAGTGGTCGCAGGAGGCCCATGGGTTTCCCGCTCCGGTGATTGGTTCAATGGCATAAACCGCAGCCCGCAACGTATCGCTGTGTATCTCGCCACATTTTCTTCCAGAAATATCTGTCTTTCATGCGCAAGTATGTTCGATCTGCGCCGAAGTGTCCCCCCGCTGGCGTGTTGTGGGCCTCATGGAGAATTCGTCGCCTCATCGTCGTTGGAATACATAGCCGTCCCCGCTTAGCGTTCCTCCCTGACTCTCCTTCTTTCTCCTTCTCATTTCCATTGTGTCTTCTATTCCGCCCTTCTTCCTTGCCCTTCTTTCTTCTCCATCGTTCTGCCTTGCCCTTACGTTTGTTTCTGCCTCTCCTTCTTCTTCATTTCTTTTGTCCTTGTTTCTATTTCTTCTTCTCCGTTCTTCTTCCTTGCCCTTGTGTTCTTTCCACCTCTTTCTTTTCTAAGTCATCACGTAACCACAGTAGTCCATTCTCTGCCAAATAGAACCGTTGTGCTGACACCCATAATATGCGCTCCTTTATCGATGTGTGGGCGGTCGAGGGCGCTGATTCGGGTTGGCCAAACAATGTGCGATAGGCCCGAACCATTCGTCCTGAATTATGCCCGCCTTGATATCATCAATCCATTCTCCGGCCGCCGTAACTTCAAGTGCCATTAGATCACAACGCTCCCTTCGGAAATCCGGACGGCGAGATAACGCATCTGCGACCTGATTCTTGATACCCAGGATGTGCTTGACTTCCCAGTCAAAATTCTGGAGAACCGTCAGGATATCCATTTGACGAACGGTGAGGTGTGGTTGTGTGAGGATCCAACGCAAGGTCGCGTGGTCTGTGTGTACCAAAAATGGCTGCTCGGCCCGTGTAGGTTGAACTTCCAGTATAATATCGCGTCTCGGATGCCCAAAAGTTCTCTGTCATACGCGGGGTATGCGTCTCTGCATCATGTAATTTACGGCTGAAATAACCCAATACCCTCTCCGCCTTGTCTTGCAACTGGGAGAGCACCGCGCCCAGCGCATATTGGCTAGCATCGACGTGCAGGCAATATTTGGCTTTGGGATCTGGTAGAGCAAGGACTGGGGCATTGCAGAGTGCCTTCTTGAGTGTGTCGAAAGTATGCTGGCATTCCTTGTCCCAGGCAAATGGAGAGCGCATGACCTTCCTCGGCTCTCCACATCGCCGCCCAACGTCTCCTTACCTTCGGAGGGTTGCAATGGCGTACAACAGTATGGCGATGTGAGCGTAGTGTTCGATGAATTTCCTATAGTAACTGGTGACGCCCAGGAAGCCTCTGACGTCCTTACTGTTTTCAGGTAGGGGCCAATCCATGACCGCACGGGTTTTATGTTCTTGGGCGTGGATGCCGTCCTTGTCAATATCAAAGCCGCAGAAGTTGACTTTCTGACGCGCCCAGGCGCATTTTGCACGTTTGGCCTTGTGACCATGTTCCGCCAGCAAGGTCAACACTTATCGGACATGTAAGACGTGTTCCGCTAGGGTACGACTGTGAATCATAATATCGTCAAGGTATACGACGATGAACTTTCGTTTCATTGGCTCTAGAATGCCGTTTATCATGCGCATGAACTGACTCGGTGCGTTAGCCAGGCCAAACGGAAGGACTCGCCACTCGTATAAGCCAAATTTCGTGGTGAAGGCCGTCTTTTGTCCATCGGCTGCTGCGATGCGAATTTGATGATAACCGGCTGCCATGTCCAATTTGGTGAACCAGCAGGAGCCATGCATGGAGTTCAGTAAATCTTCAATGTGTGGTGGAGGATAACGGTCCTTGACAGTTATGGTATTTACTGCACGATAATCGCTGCACTTACGCAACGTACCGTCAGATTTTGGCACGAATAATACTGGTGAGCCGAAATTGCTTCGAGAGCGCTGAATCCAACCGCAGTGAATTGCGTTGTCTATCTGCCTCCGAAGCTCCTCTTCTTCACGCGGAGAGATGCGATATGGTGAGCAGAACGGTATTTTGCCATTTGGGTCCGTTTTAATTTCGAAATCAGCCTGCCTTCCTTTCTGCGAATTTGCATAAGTTGGCTCGCCAAAGAGGCCGTGGAATTCTCTCAACATTTCTTGTAACTCTCCTGGTGGCCCGTCCGTGGGATTGGTGTCACCATCCCCGCGGTGGCGCACGTTGATCCAAAAGGCACATTGCAACTGGCAGGCCGATACGTTTTTCAGTTCCGTCTTCCGTATGATGTGGATGCCCATGAATTTGGCCTGCTCCACTATACTTTCGTAGACGTCCAAGCGGCGTAAGCCCGGTAGGTAGTGAACTTAGCCATCCTCTCTTTCCTCCCAGAGGTTATCGGCGATCCACATCTCGTTACTGTCATGGTCGATTTGATAACGGCGATTTATGTCGCGCATCCATCTTTTGCCTAGTACAATATCAAAGCCTTTGATGTCATAGACCATAAATTCTGCCTCGTAGACGTATGACGAACCAAGTCGTATTTTCAATTTGACTCGTTGGCATTTCTCTATGCCGTCCTCTGCATTGACATTGGCGGTCTCCACAATCATCCATCCCGCATCTTTTGAATAAAAGGCGGCTCCTTGACGTTGCAGTTCATCAAGGAACTTCCGACCAACGTAGTTTTCTGACGCACCATCGTCCTTTACATCTCTTGCTTTCTTGCTCCTCCACCATCTCCGCTCTGTTTGGTATCGTACTTTGCCATTAAACCTTAGCAGATCGACCACTGCGTCGTCCAGTTTACTGACTTTCAAGTGGTGGTAACGGGTGAAAAATTTGAATTGACTATTTGGCACATGCTTGCCACCCTTTTTTGATGATACCGTACATGATGGTGTTTTTACGGGAGGTACAGCCGCAGCTACTGACCTCCTTTGACTTTTACCGCCTTGGAGTCCGAATCTGATAGACTCTCCAACTCACTCTCCGCCTCGCTATCTGTCTCCCGCTTAATCTCTTTCTCCTCGGCAAGCCGTCCACTCTCTTTCCGACCGGTCGGCGCACCTCCTTTATTTTTTTCCTTGCACAGGCGGCCAGACTTAGCTTTCGTGACATCTTTGTTGGCCAAGGCCTGTTCGAGCAGCTTGTTCATCAAGTTGCGGTTCGGGCAATTGCGAGAGATATGACCAGCTTGACCGCAGTTGTAGCAGGTTAGACCGTCGTCTTTGGCCGTGTCAGTTGTGCCCGTTGTACCACCTTTCTTGGACTCCATTTTTCTAGCTGAAGCTTTTGTATTCGTGTTCACATTAGAGGCACTTGTAGGTTGAGACTTATTGAGAGACGTGTCCTACGCGGCAAGGTGCTCCATGCACTGCTCAAGGGTTGGAGTCCGATCGCGCATTCCAATATACCGGACTAAGTCTTTATAAACTCCCGGGTTTCCTATTTCAATTTTATACCCATAAGCGTCGGCTAACATTTCGGCTGGCATTGGCTGGTGCGGGTCCAATTTTGAACGGAGGCGACGGAAACGCTCGTTAAACTCTGTGATGCGTTCTCCCTTCTTCAGGCTCAGCTCCTCCCATTCGCGTTTGACCACGTCCAAGGCGTTGGATGGGATATACTTAGCTTTCAGCTCCGTGCAAATGGTTGACCATTCGATGGGCGTGTTAATTGGGAAACGATACATAGCCCAGATTGCTGCATCGCCTTTCAACTGCAGCACTGCTTGCTCACCCCAACCCGTTGTGCCGACCCATCCGATGGCCTGGGCTGCATTTTTAAAGTGTCGTTCTAAAGCGAATAGGAAGGCGGTGACATCATCCAGGGTTCGTTTGCCATCATACGTCGGAAGGTTAGACGACTTAACCGAGAAGCCACGGCTTCCTGACAGGCCTGAGGTCGGTTCGGAAGAGCCACGGATCCCGGATGAGGTTGGGGTCGGTTTGGAGGAAATATTAGGCACCGGAGTCACATGTACTTGGTTAGTCATAAGTCGTTGAATGACGCACTCGAACGCTCTCAACTCAGATTGAAGCTCGCTTTTCTTGGAGGAGAGACTTTTGACTTGGTGTAGCAGCATGTCTTGTTCTCGCCGGAGCTGTGCGACGGCGGTGTGGTCAGTGGTGTGCTCTGGTTCTGACTTGCACTTCTCCAGCCGACTCTCCAATTTGGCAGCGCGACTCTTCTCGATCCGGAGCTCTTCTTCCAACTTGTCTATTTCTTGGTGAGCTGCCGCTAACTCCTTGTTTGGGCCATGGACAGGCTCAGCCGCCTCCAACTCCTTGACTTTAGCGGCTAAGCTTTCGTTGAGTTCGCAGATCTTGGACAATTTTTCGGCTTGTTCGAGACTCTCCGACAGGCCAGCATCCATGATCTCTAGCTGAACGTCCTCCGTAGCCTTGATCCAGTTGATGGCTTGGTCAGACAAGTGCCCTGGGCCGTCGTCGATAACCTTCTTTCGTTCCGTAAAGTATTCTGCCGTGCGTAGTTCTGCAGGTTCGAAGCCCGCGGGGGCCAAAGTAGCGAACTTGCTGCTAAACCTAATTGACTCGGCCTGGTCGATTCTGTCCTTAAAACTGACATCCTGTGTGTCGTGTGCGTCGTGTGCGTCATGTGCGTCGTGTGCGTCGTGTGTAGCAGGAATTGTCGTGAAGTCGGAGGACGCGTGCGAAGCCTCCGAGCCGCCGGCATTTCACTGTTTCGAGGGTAAACCTGGTGAATCAACCATTGTGCGTTGTGTTCGATCGCCTCTGATGCTTATGAGGCCGTCCGAAGTCGATTGTTGCTACCAATGTGGGTAAATGGACCCTTTCGTACATGTAGAAGTGAATGTTATTGGTGATGCAGCCGAAGTCGCGCTAAAGCTAACTACGCGAGTGACCCGCAGAGCCGCACTAATACAGCAGAGCCGCACCCTAACATGACCACCTGCAATTTGAATATAGGTATGGTATTACTCAATCCCAAAGTTGATGATGATGACATCTATATGACCCTGCCCAAAGGCTGGCTGGAAGGCCTTAACCCATATGCAATCATTGTTTGACTTAAGAAAGCACTTCTGGGCCTCAAACATACACCACAACTTCGGCACAACCACATTAACACCTTCTTGCACTCTCCCAAGTTCACACTATTCATCACCAACCACAACCTATGTCTCCACATCGATGGTATTCAGATACTTCTGTATATGGACGATATCTCAATATTGTACCCAGTTGACACTATCAATGCTGCAATCAAAGATAAGGGCAACCTTTCAGAGAAATAAAAGATCACCAATCTTGGCCTGGTACACCAATTCCTGGGCATCAATATCCACTGCAAGAAAAATTGTACCAGCATCCGTCTTGGGCAGAAGGATTTCATCACCACGATTCTCAAATGATTCAATATGCAAAATATCCACTGTTTGTCTACTTCAATAGATTCTAATGTGAAGCTGGATCTGGCCAAGGATAAGGGGAAGAAGGAACTAAAAGATATCAAAGGCTACCAGGCAATTGACAGCTCATTAATATATATGGTACGTGCAACTTGCATGGCAATCTCATTTGTAGTTGCTGCACTCTGCCGATACAATCCCTGTTCTTTCACCAGCCATCTGACAGCCGCCAAAAGAGTTGTCTAGTATTTCAAATCCACCACCAACATTGGACTGCACTGCAGTAGCAGCCGCAATGGCATCAATGATCAACTCACTGGTGACATGGACTCGGATTGGGCCAATGATAGTGCCTATGGGAGGTCACACAGCAGCCATGACTTCCTTCTCAGCAACAGAGGTACCTTATGACAATTGCGCAAGCAAGATCTGATCACTATGTCAACTCTTGAAGCCGAATACCACATTAGCCCCAAAGGCTCCCCTAAAGCGAAATGGCTGCTCCACCTCCATCAAAATATACATGGCAATGACGCATTACCACTCCTGATCAATTGTGACATTCAAGGTGCACCTAGTCATATCACCATCAGGATCATGAAAGCGTGCAAAATGCACATCAATTTCTGCTATCACAATGGTCAAGATCTTCATATGCAGACGATAGTTGACTACACCAATATGCACCCAAAGGATAACATACCAAATATACTATCCAAGGCCTTGGCAAATGATAAGTATCTGAAATTCACAAAGGAGATAGGGCTATGGCAATAGAGGTCAATCAAAGATTGGATTTAAGGTTGATTTTTTGGATATACAGATTCTTTATTTTTTCTATGGATGGCAATCCCAAGGCAATTGTAGTACTCTTTACCTGCTTACAATCGCAGGGTTTTAAAGAGGCTACTATGAGGTTAACTACATTTCATTTCATTTCGTTTCATGGTCCACAGAGTATAGCAAGTGGGGGAAGTTTTGCATATACTGGTCTCAGCTGGAGATAAGCCTCGAATGGCCAGAGACATTGTTTGGTGTGGCTGGAGACAACGGAGCGGAGACAGTGATGTTTTGAATGGCCGGATATGACTGCTGACTTTGAAACTGGCTGATGGTATTCAGCCGTACTGGCACTGTCATATATATATGGCATTATGGCCCTGATAGATAATTGTAAGGACAAGTACATGCTAGTAGGGGTCCATACAGCCAGAAATATCAAATAGAATACATACAGTTGCAGACGAGAGTACGTGATTATATGGAGTAGAGTAATATGTAAGAATATCGCTGGAGTACAATTGCACTCCTGCGAAGTCACTATATACTGGGCAGTTACCTGGCCCTGGTCTGGCTGTCATCACTTGACCACCGCCATTACATCATCCCCCTCTCTCGCTGCAGACCCCCTGGGCTGCCATACTGTACATGAGAAGATAAGGAAGGAAATAAAGATCAAGACTTGTATGCCCTGGTATGGCCTCATAAAGCCCGCAACCGATCAGTACCACTCAAAGGTGACCTTTTGGTGGATCCGGTGCACGGGGACACTCCACCTCCAGTGGTAGGTGGTAAAACCCCATGCCGACGCCATTTGTACCGGCCGAGATTCAATAAGAGAAGAGAAAAGAAAAAACAAAGAAGGAACTTTAAAAGAAACCATCCAATTTGGCCCGTCCTGTACCTCCTGATTCCCGAATTCATGGACTAAAGTCGTGGATTTGTAGGTTCTATTTATAGGGTCATGGTCATGGACATAACCCCGAAGCAGCTTAGCATTGTGGCTGCGAAGGGCATTCCTGATGGAACTTGGCGACTAGCTGTTGAGCATTCTCGAGGTTTTCTGCAGGCTCCCTGCTCGTTCGAATGTAGTTGCATCTGGCCCATAGGATGAGGTAGTGAAGCTTTCGGTCGCGTCACATCGAGTTGAGGATTCGTTGGACCTCCCATTCGTCAGAATCATCGACTACCATCGGATGCAGTTCAGATGGCCGCTGGCCCACAGTGGGTGGTGAGTATTTGTCAAGTAGAGAGATGTGGAAGACGTTGTGAATGCGCATTGTACTCGGTAAGTCTAATCTATAAGCATTCTTATTGATGACTTTACTCACCCTGTATGGCCCAGCCCTCTTATAATCCAGGTTTTTGGAGGGCCTAGTCGTCTTTATATTCCGAGTCGAGAGCCAAACCTTATTGTTAGACTTGAAAATCATTTCCTTGACTCTGGCATACTTCGTCTGGCGTACTTGGGCATCCAGCAGGTTCCCTTGGAGGTGTCGATGAGTTTCCTCCAATCCAGCAGCCATGGAGTCAGCATGCACTTCAGACTTTAATTGCATTTGTTTCGTTGCCTTGAAGTGCATGGTCGGGTGGTAGTGATAGTTGGCCCAGAATGGAGTCATCCTCGTCGAAGCATGCACAGAGTTGTTTTATGCGAATTCGGATAAGGGTTAGTGTTTGACCCAGTTATCCTGCTCAGAGTTGCAAAATGCTCGGAGGTACTGCTCCATTGTCTGGTTCTGGCGCTCCATCTGGCCGTCGGTCTGAGGGTGGAAGGCAGTCGAGGGCTGGTGGTCTATGCTCAGGTGGGAGCAGACTCTGGTCCAGAATCGACTTGTGAATTCAGTGCCGCCATCAGTGACGATGTTGTCAGGTATGCCATGTTTGCAAATAACATGTTTGAAGAAGAGCCTGGCCAGTTCCGGTGAATCAAGATCTTTCCGGCATAGGAGGTAGATGGCCATTTTGGTGAGCTGATCGATAATGACAAGGATGCCCGTATACTCGGATGCTGTTGATTTAGGCAAGTCGGTCACGAAATCTATTGTGACTCCTTCCCAGGGTTGAGATGGTGGTTCCAGCGGCATGTTGACTCCGTGGTGGGCATGGTGGGGGGCGTTGACTCGGTGGCAAACTTTGCACCCGCTCACATATCGTCAGACGTACGCATCCATTGCGGGTCAGTAAAAGTCTCCAGATACTAGTTCAGCCGTTTTAAGGGCTCCAAAGTGACCGGATTCAGGATTGTCATGAAAGAGACATATCACTTTGCCACGCAGAGCGTCGTCTGCAGGGTCATATATCCTCCCTTCAGAGGTCAGAGCTCCAGCGACGACTCTCCATTGATTTTCCTCCTCTTCCGTGTTTGCACCAGCTCCCAATGGATGGTAGACTAGCTTTCCAGAGACGTCGACAGCCGATTGATCCATGGTCAGGGCAGCTTCAATCGTGGGCAGGAGATTGTCATAAGGTTCGACGGGAGTCTCTACTGAAGTGGCTGCTAGGGTGGCCAGAAGTCGTGCGACAGGTCCCTCATAGCCGATCTCATAGTTGGGCCTTCTCAATGGACCGTCGGCAGGGTTTTTGGTGCCCTCCCGGTACTCGATGCCAAAGTCCTATGATCATAAGATTTCGGCCCAGCAGGCTTGCCGTCGGGAGAGCATTTTTGATGTCTGGAAGAATAGGAGGTTCTTATGATCCCACTGCACTAAGATCTTGTGCCTGGCGCCCTCGAGGTAATGTCACCACTGTTTCATCATCTCCAGACTGGCCAAGAGTTCGCGATCATATGTGTCGTAGTTCTGCTCAGCTGGGGAGCACTTTTGGAAGAAGAAATTGACTGGGTGGAGGATTCCGAAGCCATCGAACTCATTGAGAATGCCAGCAATCGCAAAGCCGCTCATGTCGGTCTGGAGAATGATTGGCTTGGCCGGGTCAAAGTGCTGCAGAATCGGTGCATCGGTGAAGGCCTTTTTGATTTTCCGGAATGCCAGTTTGGCTTCTCTTGTCCAATCCCATTTGGTGTTGACTGTCTTCTTGAGTAAATCCGAGATGGGAGTGGTTACCTTTGCATACTGCTGACTGAACCTGCGGTAGAAGTTCATGAATCTGAGAAGTACTTGGATATCTTTGATTGACTTGGGAGTCGGCCAGTCCTCGATCGTAGCGATGTGATCTGTCTCCATACCAAAGCCATCAGAAGAGATGACGAATCCCAGCAAGCCGACTGCAGAGACTCTAAATTCACACATTTGCGCCGAGCAATAGAGACCGAACTATTCTGGTCGTTGCAACACCTTCCGAACATACTCGTCATGCCCCATCTCATTCTCCGAGTAGATGAGAATGTCATCAAGATTACATATGGCAAAGTTGTCGATATATTGTCGTAGGCAATTGTCGATATAGGCCTGGAACATCGCCGGTGGGTTCGTTAAGCTGAATGGCATGACCTTGTATTCAAACTGACCGTATCGGGTTCTGAATGCCGACTTGTACTCATTATCTTCTTTGATCAGGATGAGGTTGTAGGCTCCACCAAGGTCTAACTTCTTGAAGATTTTGGCGCTGTGCACATGGTCAAGCATCTCCGACCTCAATGGAAGGGGGTATCGATTTTTAATCATCCTAGTGTTGAGAGCTTGGTAGTCAACACCAAGTCTCAAGTCGCCATCCTTCTTATTTGCAAAGAATATTGGTGCTGCCGCTGGCGATGATGCCCGCTGGACAAAGTCATTGGCCAGGTTCGTCTCAATGTAAGCCTTCAAGGTTCGCAGTTCTACCTCGGAAAGGTTGTAAATCCACCCAAATGGCAACTCATGGCCGGGCTCCAAATCAATCGCATGGTCAATTGACCGATACAGTGGGAGTGTCCCCACCTTGACCTTACCAACGACCTGGACGAAATCATTGTATTTGGCGGGGATGCGCCATCCATCGTCGGTGAGTATCAACTCCGCTGCTGCTCCATCTGCACGCATTAGTATTGAGTTTGTGCAGGGAAATAAGAGCAGATGTGTTGCGGAAACTGGGAGCCCTTGTCATAACGAGATATCTTCAATGGGAACCCCCACCGTCTAGTTCTCCCTTCTTGCCTTGGCGAGCCGGGAGCAGTCATTCAAGCACTGTCAATGTGTAATTCTTCTGCCTCAACTAGTGTTAGCAACGGTCCCAAATTACGGGTTCGATTCAGTTCAGGGTCCAAACCCGAACCGGGGTCCCCGGTCCGGTTCTGCATCAGCACTAAATCCGAACCGGTGCCTCCGGTCTAGTTCTGGAACTGTACTAAACCTGAACCGTAGCTAAATTCCAGTTCGAAACCCAGAACCGAACCGAACCCACCAGGTTTTAGACGGTTCCAGAAATAGAAACCTTGAAAACTCTCGCTCCAATTAAGTATTTGAGTTCTGATTGGATCGCAACATGTTATATGCGTAGATTATGCAGTTTTCGACGCTCTTTCACCTCCCACTGTCCGATTTCCGACCCGATTAGTATTCGTTGAGTCGCTGCAAAAAACAGTCCATTTTGGCCGTATTTTCGGCTTTATTTCACAGTGACTCAACGGATACTAATTGTATCGCAAATCAAAGAGCGGGAGGTGAAAGAGCGTCAAAAACTGCAAAATCTACGCATATAACATATCGCGATCCAATCAGAACTCAAATACTTAATTGGAGCAGAATATATGGTATTATTGGGGCCGATGAAAAATAAGGCTGTCAAGCAGGTGAAACCCGCCAAAACCCGGCGGGTTTCGGTTCGGTTCCGGTTCCGACCCGGACATCGGCTGGGTAACCCGGAACCATTGCTAAGACGAGCCGCAGCTACCACTGCGGCTCCTGCTCGTCGTCATCCAGCGCTCGGATCTCACCTGGTGTGTCCAAGGATCTTACGTCCAAAGCCGCTCCCAGCAGTCTAGAGCATTCCCCAATTTGTAGGGCAAATGCTTCCACAACCTTGTCACTCGCTAAGAGATTGTGAAATGCAGTAGCTCCAAGTATTTCAATATCTGGAGAAACCGCTTCTTGCCTCCAGGGGTCATCGTCCACCTGTGAGGTCTTATCCAAGTGCACTGCTTCTCCTGGAGCACTCCCATTCAGTGTCTGTAGAGAGGTTAGTCATCGATGTGTCCAATAGATATCAGGGTTTTGGGTGCTGAACCATGGCAACCCTAGTACAAGGTCGTAGGCCTGCATTGGCACGACTAGTACATCCGATTCGTCAACCGGTGAGAGATGTTGTAGGTATTGAACCGTCATCATCACTTTCCGGCTGTCCCCGGCAGACTCCATCATACGCCCATCAAGTCCCAGAGTGGTGATGCCTGCTGCTTCATCTCTCAGAGTAAGTTGCTTCCGGAGCCTTGGAGACCTAAAGATGTTTGTCGTGCCACAGTCAATAAGTGCTCGTACGCGTTGCATTTCGCCTTGTCAATTTTGAATTCGGACTGTGTGGGTGATGTCACCCGCATCCGGACGTACCGTGTTGCAGAGATACTGGCTCGACAGATGGGCCCGCAGGCTCTCCATCACTAATCTCGACTTCAATGATATTCGGTGGGGTCGAATTTTGTCCAAAGTTGACATTAATGCCTGTGCACCAAGGGTCTCAATTCCCAGCTCTGTTTCGTCCAACCTCTTTTGCCGAGCCAAGTGTGGGGGGAGGTAAGCTGGATGTTTGAGTTCTCGGTGTCAAATGACCACTGGCGTTTGACTTGACAGTTGCCTTGCCCGCCAGAGTTGGGGTCAAGTTTGTTGGGAAAGGTGGTGCGAGATTATCTCGTGCATTTGTGAGTTCGATGATTACTGCGGCAGCGAAGGCATTTTCCCTCGGCTTTTCGTTTCCCATAGACTTCCACCGAGACCCATGGTCCTGGAGGTATGTCTGTTCGGCGCCTGTCATTTGATCTCAAGCCTGATTTTGATCTTGAGTCTTTGGGCTTTGTTTGTGTCGGCTTGGAGATGGATGGTTTGATATTGCGTTTTCGGTTGCCTTTCTGCCAATAGGATGGTTCCGGTTGCTTGTGTTGCTCTTGTTGATTTGGCTTGGTTTCAATGTCTGCCGCTGTGACACCGGGAGCGTCACTCCTGGGTCACCAGTCAAAGTAGTAGCTGTGTTTGGTTCGGGACTTGCTTTGATTGCGGCAGGTTAGGAGCTACTCTCAGGATGAGGAAATATCTAAAAGATTCACAACAAAAAGAAATAGCTTTCCAAATGCGTATATTGTTAAGGCTTGTTCTCCTCGCTGAGAAAGTGATCGATGATCTGATGTCTTCAAGTTGATGCCTTTCTACCCTCGAAGAAACCGAAGGTCTTTATACCTTTGTCTTTGCTCTTAACTGCTAATTACACTCTTTACTCTAGAACTCCCGTACCTCAACTACTTTCGAACCAGTGCAACTACTTTTGCAACTACCACCAGCCATTCGAGCCAATGCCCTTAACATCACAACTACTGCAGCACTCTATCTCCCGGGTCCACCATATCTTTACCGTTAATTGATTATACTCGGACCGCTGATATCCTTTATGGCATTAACTCCACAGTTCCTGCCTTCCAGACAGGCGGTATCCTTTCGATCTAATTAACCTGCAGAAGAGTAGGCTTGGTTCGGTAGAGAGTAGCTTCGTTGTATGGTGCGGTGCATGCTTTCAGCTTTCGTTGGGTCGAGAGTAGCTTTCACTAGCTTTGTTGATGGGAGGGGTGCATTCTCTAGATTTCATTGCGTAGAGACTTTCGGAGCAACTCTATTCTTGCTTCGCTCTGGCCAGAGCGGTGCACTCTAGATTCGTTCACGAGAGAGAAACTTCGCTTGTCGAGAAGCATCACTGGTCGAGAAGCATCGCTGTTCAAAAAGCTTCGCTGTTCGAGAACTTTGCAGTTCAGTAAAATTCACAGTTCAAGAACTTTGCAATTCAGTATGCTTTGCAGTTCGAGAACTTCGCAATTCGAGAGGCTTCGCTCTGGCCTCCAAGACTAGTGACAGCTGATGCCATCGCGAGTAATCGTGTGTGTCCCCGCTCCGAGGGTATTATGTTAGTTATAACACTACCCCCTCTCTCAGAGAGTTTGTCTCTGAACGACCTTATTGCTCCTTGCCTTTGGTGATATATGATCCAGCACGCCCAAGAAGGGCTTTCGAGGTCCACTAAGTTAGTGGGCCTGCACAGACCATTTTGCTTCGACCGCTTGCTGAGACATGCAAGTAAAGTCGACCAATGAAGTTGCTTACATCCATCTGAATCATGGCAGCAAGGAAAATAGGCCAATCAGATTGCTTGTGTCCTCTACATTCTTTTTCGTATGATCATCTGGAAAAATCGTGACCCCACATGCCCTTAAAACCAATACCATCCATCTCTTGATCTGGAAAAAATCATGACCCCTTGTGCCCTGAAAACCAAATCCATTTGTCATTCATGATCTGGAAAATATGACCCCTTGTGGCCAAAAACCCAAATCCTTCGTCAGGTATCTTGCTTGCCGTTAAAAACTTTCGTGGGGAAAAGGCACTAGCTCAACCGTCTAATCCTGCTATCCTTCACGGCCTGAGGATTCCGCTTATGATACTCCTTCAATAACCCTTTCACCTCGAAGTTCTCATAAGGTTCTTCCGTCCAATCTGCTTTGTCAGGATATCCCTTCAACTTAGCCTGGTATAAAACTCGTTTTTGTTCTTCGCTATACTGGCTGCCCATGACTTCCTCAACTTCGTAGTCTGTTTCGTACTCGTAGCCATCTACATCATCACCAAGCTCATTCTGCTCACTGGCTAAAGCAAGCTTGGGTGGTGTTCTAGTAGGGTTGAGTGAGTACGGTTCGATGAGTGATACATGAAAAGCATTGTAAATTTGCCATTGATTCGGTAACTCCAGCTTGATAGCTGTTGGCGAGAGCATCTTCAAAACCTTCAAGGGTCCGTGAAGCTTCGCATCTAATTTCTTAGACGGTGTCCTAGTTTTGAGGTTGTTTCCATTTAGTATAACTAAATCGCCAACCGAATACTTCGGAGGTTCTTTAGCACGTTTATCGTGCTACTTCCCCATTGTCTCCCGCGCATGATCTAAGCTCCTACGGCAAAGTGTATGCACGCAGGTCATCCAGTGAACGTAATTCCTAGATGCCTGATTCTTTGCTTCTGCTTTGATGGGCCGATTCGTTCAAGGATCGAACCCAAAGTTTGCAATGAATGGTGACATTCCCGTAGTGGTGGTGAGAGAGTTATTATAGGCATACTCCACCATCGGTAACATTTCAGACCAATTATCCTGGTCGTAATTGCAGTAATGCCGCAGGTAGCATTGCGGCGTTTGGTTGACTCTTTCCGTTTGCCCATCCGTTTGATGGTGGAATGGTGTACACATCTTCAACCGAATGTCAAGAGCTTCGACTAGAGCTTTCCAGAACGCAGAGGTGAACCTAGAGTCACGATCTGACACTATGTTAGATGGTAGGCCATGAAATCTCCATATTGCTTTCAGGAAAATTCTGACCAAATCGGTAGCTTTCTTCTCACCATCTTTCAATTGAATCAAGTGTGCCATTTTCATAAAACGATTGACGATAACCCATACTGATGAGCATCCGTCTGACATTGGTCAATCGATAATGACATCCATAGAAATAGAATCCCATCGGCGGTATGCTAATTCGAGAGGTTAGAGGAGTCCGTAACGAGTGTGACGAGCTGCTTTATTCCTCTGACACTCTGGGCATGAGCGGACATAATTGTTGATGAATTTCTCTATTTCCGGCCAAAAGAAGATTCATCTGTCCAGCTCGATTGTCTTATCCTGTTCCATATGTCCTGCTACCTTCGTATCATGCTCCGCTTCCAGTATATCTTTTTTCAACTGCAGATCGTCCGGAATCCGCAGTCTGTGTTTATAACAAAGGGCTTCATTTTCAAAAGAGATGTCTGCGCTAGGATTGCCTTCCATTGCTCGGACGTACTATTCTTGCTATACAGCATCGTTGTTAGTGGCGCTGACCACTGCTTCTAACAGCGCTGAAGTGAACTTGACTACTGGGATCGCTTTCAACTTGGCAGAAGAAATCGCAATTCATTCGCTTCATAACTTCATCACTGTCACTTGTACAGTTTCACCTTCGGAAGTTACCAACTGATCGGGTTTCAGAATGCGGTGGATTGGCTGATTTTCGTTTTCTTCGGCAGTACCCACCCCTGTTTTAGGGTGGTACTCCGAACGCCTACATAAAGTGTCTGTCTTGCCGTTTGCACTCCGTGGCTGGTAAAATATCTTCAAATCATAACCTGCCAGTTCTTGTGCCCACCGAGCTTGTCTCCGATTCAATATCTTTGTCGTTGTAAAATATTCAAGATTCTTGTGATCGGTGTATACACTGATTGGATGAGCGGCCCCTTCGAGATAACGTTTCCATTCTTTGAACACAGATACGACCGCGAGCATTTCCTTGTCGTGGATTTCGTAGTTGATCTCGGCTTTGTCCAACTTTCGAGAGTGGTAGGCGATAGGGTGCAGTCATCTATCAATGACTTGGGAGAGAACTGCGCCGATTGCAAAATCACTTGTGTCAGTCTCAATGACTACGGGCCAAACAGGCTCGAAATCTTGTAATATGGGTGCCTCAGTAAAGTACTGCTTTAGCGTATCAATGGCTATCTGATTTCGCGGATTTGCTTTCCAATCAAACTTTTCGTTGGTTTTCTTGGTTAACTCTGTTAGAGGATAGCATATCTTTGAAAATCCTTTGATGAAGCGTCGATAGAAGTTGGCGAACCCGAGGAAAGACTGGATGTCTTTGACAGACTCCGGAATCTCCCATTTACAAATAGTGTCAATCTTGTCATCGGCCATGCTGACACCTTCTCCAGATATGATTTACCCAAGGAATTCAACTTGTTTCTGGTGCCATTCGCACTTATCGGGTGCTATAGCCAAGTTATTTTCCTGTAGTCAATGAAAAACTTCTCTGGTCAAACGTACATGCTGTTCTTTGTTCCCTGTATAGATGAGGATAACATCGATATAGACCACTACTCCAACATCGATCAGATCTCGCAGGATCTCGTTCTTCATATCTTGGAATATAGCTGGCGCGTTCGCCAGTCCGAAGGGCATCAGTAGCTATTCATCATGTCCATATCTCGTACGAAACGCTATCTTCCATTCGTCACCAGGTTCAATTCGAATGAGGTTGTACCCTGCCTTCAAATCAATCTTGGTGAAAATCCTTGATCCAGCAACTCTGTCTCTGAGTTCGTTCATAAGCGGCAATAGATATCAGTTCATAATTGTCACACGATTAAGGTCTCTGTAATCCACGCATAACTGTAAGCCTCTTCCATGTGGCTTTGGAACGAAGATGATGGGTGCACCTGCGGGCGACTTGCTAGGACGGATCTTTCCGGAATCGAGCATCTCTTTAAGATAATCTTCAAGGACCGAAAGCTCCTTCTGTGAGAGAGCGTAGATGGGACCCCACGGAGGTTGTTCCCTATCTTTCAAGTCAATCGCATTGTCATAAGATTGATGAGGCGGAAGAGCGTTGGCAGTTTCTCCATTGTAAATTATTTGGAAGTCTCTGTACTGCCATGGAATTCGCTCTACCCAATCGATCTCAATCTCATGCGCCGCACTGACATGCATTGAACCAACAACTCCGATCCATTGAGGGTCTGTACCGAACTTCAAAATATAATCGTCATATTCAATCAAGAACGAAGAAACCGCTGCCTTTGTGCAATGTTGATGGCAGTGTTTCGACGTAAACTGGAGTTTATCGTTGTCGTCTGTAACTCCGCCGAGTGCTCCATGCTTGACGATCCACCAGTAAGGTAACATGATATGCGACGAATCCTCCATATGACCAATTTTGTAGGTTTCTTCGGTATAATGGGATTCATTCCGCAGAGTAACGGGGAAGGTATACTGCTAACCCTCTCATTCTACTCTTCCGCCATTGAAGTTTTGGACTATCTTTGGTTCCGTTCAAGTCACTAATGGAACACCATGAGACTCGGCCCACTGCTTCGACATGATGGGTGTATCGCACCCAGTATCCAAGAGAACCCTTACAGGGACGTTCTTCTTGTTTTGAAAGCTTGCAAACATGCATACTGTGGGTCTTGTACCAGTTTTCGGTTCAGGTGGGCATTGTTTTGTTTTCTTGGGTTCAGGTTGAGGTGCAGGTGCGCTGACCATAGCCTTGTGTGTTCGATCTTTTCGAGTAGAAACCATAATGAACTGCCTCTTGACACAGCTCCGGCCACAATGGGTTGTGGTAACTAATATGTAAATACATACGTGAATAATGTTCGAATGGGTATAATCGAGTTTGCTTGCCATCCTTGGATGCTATATGACCAGCATATTTCGAGTATTGAACTCATCCTCAGGCACCCTTTTTTAAACAGCAGAAAAGAAAGTTTATTATTATCAAAAACCCATAAGCAATACCAATGACTGCATCGGTAAGGCCCAAAATGAAAACCCAAAAGCAATACCCATGACTGCATCGGTAATGCCCAAAATAAAAACCCAAAAGCCATAAGGATGTCTGTACCCCTAAATACATAACTGGAGGTGTCTGTACCCCCAAGAACATAGGAATGACCGCAATCCTTAGTCCCAACGAAATACAGAAGAAACTCATTTTATCTGTCAATCTCCATACCGTCAGAGTCAACCGCATAGAGCACTCAGGAACTAGACGCTGCCTCCGGTTTCGTAATTCCGTCAGCCAGATTGCTGGACCTGACCTTCGAAGAAGAGTTGGTTACTTCTGGTGTCGAAGTTTCTACCTTAGGCTTCTTATTCTTCATCTTCTTGCTGGATGAGGCTTTGATGGCATTTTTGCAGAATATCAAGCGATGCTCCAAAGAACCGCAGTGCTTGCATTCGTTACGCTTGGTTCTTGCTTCCAACAGAAATTCGGGAATGCCTTTAAGGGCTTCATCTTTGTCCGTATTGACAGGCTTAGGACCCTTCTTCTCCCATCGAGGTTTTTTGGAATCCGAACTTTTCTCAAAGTTCTTATTTCCTTGATCCCCCTTGCCACCATCGTCATCACGCTGCCTGTTATTCTTCTTATCTTTGGGTTTGTGATCTTGGTGATGGTGTTGTTTCTTTTCTTGCCGGCATCTCTTGTATGCACGATCGACTAGTTTGAGCAGTGATTCGTACTCCGTATCGTTGTTTGGTGTAAGCTTCGAAAAGGATTATCGATCCATAATTTCTTCGTTGAGGCCACTGTGTAAAGCCTCTCGCCATGCAATTCCGGATAAGCAGATTTGGTAGTTCAAGTCCTCCATCTTTATGATGTAGTCTTGAATATCCCCCTTGTACTGTAACTCCTGCATATTCCGGAGGTTTCCTTTTCTTCCTCCGTATCGACAAATCGTTCTTCCATGCTGCTGATGAAGGCTCGCCAGGTATCGACTTGAAAAAGCTTCTTGAGCTGATCCTCACGGTTATTGTACCAAGCTAAGGGCGTTTCACGGAGGAGGTTTCCGACGAAGATAATCTTATCATCGTCGTAGGTGTACTCGTCCTTGAGATGCCTGAGATACCGATCCACACCACGAATTCACTGGCAGTAGGATTCTGTCTTGTCCGTAGGATCTCCCTTGAACTTGCGTGGAAGGTCGGTTTTCTGCTTCTTTTCCTAGTTCGAAGGTCATGGTGGTTGCGGAGGTGCTGGCGGTAGTGGATAAAATAACGGACGAGGATCGCTGTAGTCCGTTCCTCTAGATGGTAGAAATGGTGGCAGATCATAATCTCCGCTATCAGAAGAGCTAGAGCTACTCGAGCTGGAGATGGGAGACTTGGAGCCACTAGGTGGATCTCCTCCAACGCCTCCTGCGCCATCTCCATTGCCCTCGGGCCGCGGAGTCCTAGCTTCTCTGAACCAAATTCCGGCACCATCTGTAACCATATATCCAAGGTGGAATGCGTCACCATCTGGCTTTGTATCTCCTTGTTTTGGTATCAACACTGACATGGCCAAAGAGCGTACTGATCATTTCGTCCTGTCAGCTGAGAGCTTTGTCTGTAAGGCTCTCGTGAACTCCTTGAATTTCCGCTTACAGTCCTTTTTTATCCTCCGGTCTGCCGCCTTGCTCTCACGTTCTGTGTTGACCGCCTTTTTCTGTGCATCCTTCTGTGCATCCAGCTTCTTCTTAGCCTACACTCGGGCTTCGGCATATAACCCGGACATCCGTTCCCCATCCTCTCTAGTTGTGGCTTGGATGGTTGCGAGTTCCTGCGGTTGGTGATGAACCTGAAGGGCTAGACGTTGTTGGGATTGTTCCCTTTTATTGAGCAGATCGAAGAGAGTATTGCAGGCTTGACGGGAATGAAGGATTTGTTTGCTAAGTCCTTTTCGGAGGTCTTCATAGGCTTCGGTAGATTGGGCTCTCATAACAGGAAAAGATGTTTGAACGTTAGCCGCAAACACTTGAGATTGAATATCTATGTTGGAATTCTTCTCAAATTGAGCCCTTTCCATCTTTACCACTCCCTGGCAGATAGCATTGAATATCTCATTCTGCCGAGTAATGAGCCCTTCGTAAGCTTGGGCCAACGCTGGGAGGGCCGTTCGTATTTCGAAATTCTTCTCTCTTGCTTGTTGAATAAGGGCGTCCATTTGTTCCAACTCCCCATCGATTCCTTCCAAAAGCTGAATAACTCAGTCCGGAATATTGTTCTTCCTAATGGGCTAGTATTGCGTTACTTGCTTATCCTTATCGGTGCATAGAATCAACGCATTTTCTCTTCGAACCGCAGTGTAGGCATCCTCCATCGGAATATCAAATCCAGCTCCGCTTTCTGGCATTATGATTGTTCCAGAAAGCGACCGTTTATTAGGTAAAAGAGGTAACGAGCCGTGGCTTCTCGGTATAGCTGCTTCAATGGCTCGTAGTCTGGATGTTCTGAGGTATATGGCGAGTATGGTTTCCGGAGGTGTACGACGCGTTGGGTGTTCGGAGGTGTAAAACAAAAGAGGGTACTGATTTCGATGATGGAAAATGGATCAGGGACGTAAAACAGCACCAAGACCTCTTGATGTGTACTGATGTGGGTAAAAAGAATACTTCCTCGGAAGAGTTTCTTTTGTTAACTATATAATGTGACACCAGGAACGTCACTTCAGGGTAGTGTTAGCAACGGTTCCAGGTTACCCGGCTGCGTACCAGGTTTGGAACTGGACCGGAGCGGTGGTCCTGGTCTGGAACCAGACTATACCCGAACCGGTCATAATTTCCGGTTCCAAACCAGGAAGGGAATTGGTCAACCCACGGGTTTTGCCACGTTTGGTTAGACCCGACAGGTCTTACATCCGGATTCCAAAAATGGGTTCATGCGTATTTGGCGAATGGAAAGCATTGCACATACGTCTATGAAGGGAAAAATTTCATAGCTCAAAAACATTTCACACTTTCTGCCTGACTTTTGATTGTATGTGATAAAATATAATATTGTGATATGTTCAGTACTTAGGGAACTGTGTTCGTACTCCGAATCAATTCCAGGTGATCTCGAAGAGTTATTAACAGCTATCTTGGATTTTAAAACTGTCAAAAGATCTTTAAAAAATATGAAATTGAAATATAACATAAGTTCTGTGCTGTTTCTCAGCGATTTGTTGACGCTTCATTGCCTCTCACTTTCAGTCCTGAAGCCTACATGTATAGTTGTGTGAATGTTGTGTATTCAATTATAAAGAACGATATTAAGCCTTATTTAATTAGGACATATGTTGCAATACTGATAAATCGCGATTTAATAATTGTTGATACTCACTGTCAAAGGTAGTATGGATGCATCATTACCAACTGATTCATCGATAAAGGCAGTCGAAACTTCGAAAAAATAAATGCAATATATAAAATCCATCGTGCTAAATGTGTTGTGCAACCAAAAATCGTTGACACTCACTTTTAGTTCTACAGTCTACTTGTCTTATTATGCAAAATTCATACATAAGATCATAATGGCAGGATTTCATGCATATTGAATCAGTATATGCACTGGGATACGGATTAATCATGATTTAATTTCGCCAAACTTGGTTACTCGAGTGTATCATGAAAACTTGATTTGTCGATAAAGGCAGTCAAAATTGCAATTACACTAATGAAGCTTACACCATCTGATGCGCTAGAGATGTTGTGCGACCAAAAATTGTTGATGCTCCATTGACGCTCACTTTTAGTCCTGCAGTCTACGCGTCTTATTGTGCAAAAACAATAGATATGATGGTATTGGCGGGCTTTCATACTTATTCAATAAAAATATGCTGTGCGATACATATTAATCGTGATTTAATTTCTCCCACCTTGGTTGCTCAAGTGCATCTGTAAAAATTGATTTGTCAATAAAGGCAGTCCAAACAGCAATTATATTAATGGAGATTACAATATCTCACACCCTAGAGATGTTGTGTGACCAAAAATCGGTGATGGTCTGTTGACGCTCACTGTTAGTGCTGCGGTCTACGTGTCATATTGTGCAAAAATGATAGATACTATTGTAGTGGCGGGCTTCCATGCATATATAATAACAACATCCGATATGATACGGATTAATCGTGATTTAATTTCTCCAAGCTTGGTTTCAAACGTTGCTTGAATGCATCAGTAACAATCGAGTTGTCGATAAATGCTGTCAAAACTTCAATGAAATTGATGCAGTTTACAATATCTCACATGCGAGAAATGTTGTGCGACCAAAAATCGTTGACACTCTGTTGATGCTCACTTTCAGTCTTGTAGCCTAGTTGTATGGTCGTGTATTTACAGTATATTCATGTGTAAAGACTGGCATTCATTCTTTTTTAAGTAGGAAATATTTGGCGATACTGATATATTATGATTTAAAAATTGCTGATACTCACTCTCTGAGATAGCATGGAAGCATTATTGAAACTCACTTCACAGATTCAATTCTGTGTTATTCACCCTTATATTGCTCGTTTTGACAGCA
Organism: Trichophaea hybrida; assembly: GCA_015178995.1. Taxonomy (NCBI): domain Eukaryota; kingdom Fungi; phylum Ascomycota; class Pezizomycetes; order Pezizales; family Pyronemataceae; genus Trichophaea; species Trichophaea hybrida. The sequence goes on along the minus strand of WHVE01000424.1, from coordinate 50,679 downwards.
GAAACTATATAATAGATTGAATATCGCAATTAATGAAGTATGCCCAATAAACCCACTCACCTATTCCCTTTCATTGGTAATATCCTCATCATAACTGTCATTCTCTTTGAAATGATCATTAGAAATTATTCGTGTGAGAGGGGGAATACATACCGGATATATCCTTGATGCTGTCATCAGTACTGGAGCCATCATAATTGGAATTGTCTTTATCTTCTGAATCTTCAAGTGGGGTAAATTCATCCAAAAGGCTAAAATGAAGTACTCTTTGAGGACTAAGTTGTGCTGCTTGGGCGGCAGAGAGTCCAGGGGTTGCAGATACAACTGGTGCTGCTGAGACTGTTGGTACTGTAGTGGTTCCAGGATTTGTGCCTTTGCACCTCCAGCGGATAGCAGCATTTCAAGCAATCTTGTTTTGGCAATGAAGACAGCCATTCAGGTGAGTTTCATAGATCATGGATGGATGCTTTTCAATGACCGCCTTCACACTCTTATGACCTGGCAACTCAACACCCAGTCTCTTTTCTTCTCGAATCTCTGCTCGAGGCTTTTTAATCAAATTCTTCGTTTCTTCGATTGCAGCGTGCAATATGCCATGTTTAGCCATTTTAACCATGTTGAGCGTGATGCGCATGTCCGCATGCTCGGGCTGTACACGCCCACCTTGTCTGACCAGTGTTGCGGTCATGTTGAAAACCTACTAAAATTCAGTTGCGGTAATAAATATTGAATGATGGCAAAAGCAGTCACTTCAATCATATACTCCTCCATGGCCTCCTCTAATGCTTTTAATGCTGAACGTGTCCACTCCCGAGGTCGTGTGTCGGAAAATTTGTCTGCAAAAACTCCCGAGTTGACAACATCATGGTGCTCAATCTCAAGGACTGTTCGGACGAATGCCTTGGTAGACCACGGAGGGTTGCCTTTTGGCTCAGGTTGGACTGTTCACGTAGTTCCGAACGGATTGCAGCTGATTGTATCCGATCAGTGGACGGTCGTTCATGCAGATTTGATAACTTACATCCTATTTCATGGTTTTCCCTGTTTCTCTTGGCACCAGTTTTGCGTACAATTTTCCACTTTTCGTCCACATGCATATTTCTTGTTGCAATATCAGCTGCAGTTCGGTGAGGATTCTGGGCACCACGTTGGAGAAAAGTACATGGAACGCATGTATTTAATGTAGAGGCAGGTGTTGGCGCAGATACACTCTCCAATTGACCGATAGAAGCAGTTGCTTCTGGTTGAGCCATTGCTTGGGAATATGGTAAGTGAAGAGAGAAGAAGTCGAGTTTGGAGAAGAGGAAGAACCTGAAGAATATATTAGCATTGATGCAAATTTCAAGTTGAATCTTAGTTTTCAACTTTCAATATACACATTACCGCATTGTCATATTTCCCGATGGACCCTGCTGTGGAACGCTGCAGAATCCCAACGATGTTGGCCTGTTTCAAACCCTGCTAATTGTTGGAAGTTAATAATAAATCAAACTGAACGGCTGGCAATGTGAAACCTTTAAGACAACAACCAGTGGTTGTATGTTCGGTGTAATAGCCGTTAAAACTGAAGCAATGTCATGTGCAACAGTTTCTGCAGCCAAGTTGAATGGCTGTTGGATTAAGGTTAAGCATTTTTCCAAGTTGTTACAGTCATAGTGCCTTCCTGTAGAATCATTTTGGTAGTATAACTATAACCATAATGACCCATCTTTCCACCTCCGTCCAACTTCCGACATCTCCTCCACAAACAATGTTCACACGAACGACACCACAGAACAACCAATATGGTTCAAACTCCTAAACAAATCTTTTCGGCACTCCTGGTCGGCAAATACAGCAAATTAACTATGCGCAAAACAACACAACGTTATAAAGTGAACCGAGGCAAGACTGGTGTCAAAGCAGAACGGGTACGAGCACTTGGCGCTTTGCACAGTCTGCGTTCCAAAAAGAGGCGTGCAGCTGAGGTCTGACCTGAATCATATTTTTTGAGGAAGGCAGGAAAGGAGAAGTGGATTGAGGAATTTGTGTAGAGTGAAACAGCAGCAGCAAGGCAGAGGGTAGCGGAAGCTGAAGCGGCAGTGGAGAGAGAGCAGGACTCTGTATTAAGAAGAACAGCGGCTGGTACAACAAAATGACATTTTAAGAGATATTGGAATCAATTGGAGATAGTGTTGATGATGTCACAACTTCGGATGAGGAAGATGATGAAGATGAGGAAGAGTGTCAAGGGTTCAAGGCTCGGAGTTCTAGGGGTTATAAAAACCAAACTAAGGCGTGGATGTTGTGCGGTGTTTGCAGTGATCGCGGGTACTGCGTAATAGGCAAGAAACTCAAATTCTGGAATCACCGAAGTGAACAAAGGTTGATGCCAAAGCTATTGATTGTTTTGTAGACTAGAGAACGAGTGAAGAACAAACCTATCCTCCACAAATCCAGCATCCTTATATACAGTTAACGCGACCGTCGTCACCTGTGCTCACTCGTTCCAAAATACATCCTAACACCACCCAACTATGTACGCAACCTTTCCAGTCCATGACCTATGCCATTACCATCACGCCATATTTACAACGCAACCAACAAAACCTGATTCCAACCAACAAAACCTGATTCCGTTCAACAAAACCTGATTCCTACCAACGAAACCTGATTCCCTCCTTATTCCTGTATCCCAATCATCGATCCATATTCCTCCCTCGATCCTCACTCGACACAACCGTGACAGTAGCTCCCCCTTCCACAGGCCGAGTTCCTACGAGGCTATTGATCCCGGTTTGCCATGTTGTTCTTTGTGGAATACATCGATTGCTTGAAGTCCGTCCACATTGCTTGCCGGTTCCCAGCTTTGTTCATCATAGCCCTTCCACTTGACCAGATATTGCAGCTGTCGTCGAAAAATCCTTGAATCGTCGATGTGTTCCACTTCGTATTCTTCTTCTCCGTCCACGATAACTGCAGGTGGTGCGGATTCGATTTGCCCTCGTATAGGATCTTCCGATACTTTCGTCAAACGGGAGATTGATTGTACTGGATGAATATGAAGGTCCTTGGGTAATTGTAATCGATAAGCCCATGGACTAATTACCTCCGTAATCTCGTATGGTCCCAAACGTTTCCAGTCAAGCTTCTTGCTGGGTCGTTGTGTTGTAATATTCCTGGCATCCATCCAGACTGGATCCCCAACCGTCATCTGCACTCCCTCTCGTCGGTGCTTGTCCGCTTGTTCCGCTTGAATATCTTGTGCCCGAATCATCTCAGTCTTCATCTGTTGAAAGATATCGTTCATTTTCTGGGAGAGAGTGTTTGCATTTACTTCCCTGATATCATTCTCATTCTGAATCGGGTGTTGACTGAAAGTCATTCTTGGATGAAAACTGTAATTGCCAAAAAATGGTGAGCATCCCGTTGTTTCCGAGGCGTGATTGTTCAAGGCGAATTCTGCCATTGGTAGCCATTGTGTCCAATCGTTCTGTTGATAATTGACAAAGGCCCTAAGATATTGTTCCATAACGGCGTTCATTCGTTCTGTTTGACCATCGGTTTGTGGGTGAAACGCGGTTGAAAGTTTCAGTTCGATTCCCAGTCTCTCACATACATGTCTCCAGAACTCTGATGCGAATTGAGGTCCTCTATCCGATACTATAGTATCCGGTAAGCCATGTAACTTGAACACTTCTCTAATAAACATTTCGCCCAATTTTCTTCCATCCGTATCGTCTCGACATGGTACTAAATGCTTCATTTTTGATAGTCTGTCCACTACTACCCATATAGCGTTGTATCCCTTGCTTTCTGGTAACCCTACCACAAAATCCATACTTAAATCCTTCCATGGTTGTTGTGGTACTTCCAGTGGTTTGAGCCATCCGTGGATTTTCTGATGAGTTGTTTTGCTGCGTTGGCATGTGTGGCAGTTTCGTACATACCTGTCCACGTCCTTTCTCATACCTGGCCATTGATGGTTTCTTTGAGGAGTTCGAGGGTTTTTGCTCGTCCTGGGTGTCCTGCTGCCGGTATATCGTGATGGTTCTGTATCAATTGTAGCTTGTCCGAATCTTTTTTGATGTCCGTTGCATTGATGCACAGTCCTTCGCTACTGTCGAATGGACAGTTCTTGCATACGTTTTGAATCCAATTCCACAACTCCTTTGGATCGGTTTCGTCCTAATTTACCACCTCTGCAAATGCTACTACCAGTCCTTGTTGTATTCGTTTGTCAAGATTCTCCGTTTTGAGTACGATTTGTTGTGTTTTTCTGCCCCCCCCCTTCGGAGGAATGTCTCCTGGCATTCTGGTGAGTGCATCGGGCTTTTGACCTTGCTTTCCTGGATGGTATATAATTTTGAATTTGAATCTTGACAGGAATTTGGACCACCTTGTTTGTGTTCTATTGAGTAATTTTGACGTCATAAAGTATTCGAAGTTCTTGTGGTCCGTCAGTATCTTAATCGGATGAACTGACCCTTCACATTCCGGTCTCCATTGTTCCAGGCTCTTAACTATGGCTCCAAGTTCTTGATCGTAAATCTCGTAATTCTCTTCTGCCTGGGTATGTTTCTTCGAGAAGAATGCTACCGGATGAAGGATTCCTTGATTGTCGTATTGGGACAGTACTCCTGCAGACACATAGCTCGAGGCATCGGTATCCCAAACGATTTCTTTCTCATAGTCGAAATGTGCTAGGACTGGTGCTGTTGTAAATGCTTCCTTCAGTTCGGCAAATGCTCTCTTTTGATCGGGGCCCCAGTGAAAAGGTACCAGCTTTTTCATGAGTTTTGTTAATGGTTGGACCACCCTGTGATAATTTCTTATAAATCTTCGATAGAAGTTTGCGAATCCTAAAAACGCTTGGACTTCCTTGAGCTTGCCAGGTGCTTCCCATTCTTTAACCGCTGTTACTTTTTCCGGATCCATTTTGATTCCATTTACTCCAACTATTAATCCAAGGTATTTCACTTCCTGTTGGTGGAACTCGCATGTTTCCGCTTTTAGGTACAACCCAGCTTCCTTAACCGTCGTCATTATTGCTCGGACATGTTCCTTATGTTCCTTTAAGTTGTCACTGTAGATCAGGATGTCGTCCAGGAATGCCGTGCAGAAGATGTCCAAAAAGGGGCGAAGAGTATTGTTGATGAATTCCTGAAAGCTGGCTGGTGCATTGGTGAGTCCAAAAGGCATAACGAAGGATTCAAACAGACCTTAGCGGGTCCTAAATGCCGTTTTCCATTCGTATCCTTCTGCTATTCGGATCATATTGTAGGCATCTCGGACATCCACTTTGGTGTACCATTTGGCTTTTCATATTCTCAGCAGGGTTTCCTGAATTAATGGTAGCGGATAACGATTCTTTATTGTTCGTTCGTTGAGTCCTCGGTAGTCCACACATAATCGTAGGCCTCCATTCAGTTTTCGTGCGAATAACACTGGTGCTGCACATGGTGATGATGACGATCTGATAAATCCTTTTGACAAGTTCTTTTCAATCCATTCTTTTAGGACCTGAAGTTCTTCTCTTGAAAGGCTGAATATTGGTCCGAAAGGTGGGGAGATTCCGTCTTGGAGTGTAATCTTATGATCGTATGGTCTGTGTGGTGGTAATCTTTCAGCGATTACTTTGTCAAAGAGGGGAAGAAACTCATGATATTCCTTGGGGATTAATTGTTCCAGCGGTTTTTCTTGAAGGTCCTTCATTTCCAGAGCCTTATTGATTTCGTATAAGGTTACCGCGTATACTTTGAGTTTCTCCTTCTTATTTCGTCTCATGAATGGAGCTGCCGCTATTGCGCATATATCCAGTTTCGGTTTGTCTGGTTCCGTGGTTTCCATATGATTACCCCATACCCATACGCTCGAATGATGCTGGCAGTGTTTCTGGCAGTATTCGCTTTCGAATCCTATCCTTTTCTTTTGGAACTTGACCGTAACATCGTGAAGTTGTAGCCATGGTAATCCCAACACAATTGGATAATGTCCGAGTTTTGTAACGAATGCTGGTAATTGTTCTTGATGTCCTCGTATGCCTAAGTCCAGTTTAGCCATTGTGGTAATTGTTCCTGATTCGATGGGCCTTCCATCTATAACTTCTAATTCTCTTGATTCTCTTAACTCTTTTTCCTTTAACTGATGATGGCGAACGAAATCTTTGTCAATGAATGCTATTCCAGTGGCTCCGCAGTCTATCAAAGCGTGGGTATCAATGATTTTGTCTTCTATTTTCAGCGAGCATTTCACAACGAGATGTTTGCTTTCCATAGATGATTCTTTTATTTCTGTGCTTGAGATAGAAAACTGCGAAATACCAAAACAAGCATTAACTGACAAACGAGATTCGTTTCCAACCCAATTGCCATCCTTATTGCACTGGACTAAACTTTTCCCGATTCCACTTCCTTTCCCTTTGTTGTTGAGTCTGCATCGTCCTCATTTGCCGCCTTCTTGAAAGGTTGTACCTCCGTCTGTCCTGACGCCGCTTTCAACTTCCTTGGGCAAGAAGCCCCAAAATGCCTACTGTCCCCACAATACATGCACAGTCCGCCTTCCCTTCGTCTCTTTCTTTCCTCAGGTGTGATCTTCTTTCCTTTTACTGCTGAAAGGTCCATCGGAGCGGGGCCATGATAACCTGCTACTGATCTTGCAGGTGCCGCGTCTGGGGCGGATGGGGTGTTGGTCGTATTTTCGGACTTCTTGTAGCCCTCCCACTTCCCAGATTTCTTGTCCGCCGCTCTTCTTCTCAGCTGTGAATCTCTTTTCGACACCATTTTGACGAATTCAATCTTGCTTTCTGGCTCTTCGATGTGTTGTATAGAGTCTTTGAGCTCATTGCTCAGTCCCTTTCGTAAAGCGTCCAGCTGGGCATCTTCGTTCCATTTGGTGTCTATTACGTACCGTTGGAATTCCGCGTAGTACTGGGAGAATTTGCGGTCTCGTTGCTTGAGTTTTTCGAGTTCCCTCTTGGCTGTTGCTGCTCTATCTTGATCTCCAAATGCTACATCCAGCAGGTCAACTAGGTCTTTCAGGGTATTGAGCTTGACTTCCCCTGATATTTTGTCACAGTGTGGCATTAATTGTGCCAGAGCCACTCCTTTTAGGCATCCGACTGCATACCTCAACTTCTTCTGTTCGTTGTTGAATGCTTTCGGTTTTCCAGCTATCTTTAATGCCAACTGCACTTTCCATCCTCGGAGTTCTTTCCTGTTTTCTCCTGAGAAGCTAGCAATGTCGTTTACCTTCTCTTCCCGCTCTTCCCTTTCTATCCTTTCTCCTGTTTCTGTCGTCCTTCCTTCTGTCAATTTCAAAATCCTGGTTACTTGTTGCCGATTTTCCTCCGCCAGGTTTCTGAACATTTCCATCTGAGCGTTGGCATCTTCCAGGTCTTTCCGTAATTCCGTTAGGTCTGGATTTGCTTCTTCCAGTGTTTGTATCAGAATTCGGTTTTCTTCTTGCAGATCCCCATGATTGCATGCTTCCGGTATTTCCTTAGCTGCTGCTGCTTGTTGCGTAAGCAGTAACTCCTGCTTCAGATTGTCCCTTTCCTCGGTCACAGTTTCTCCCAATGCCAACAAATCCGATATTCGTACTTCCGCATCTTTTACAGATTGCCGTTCCTTTAGCAATTCGTTCAATCTGCTGGTTGTTGGTAGTTGGGCCAGCGCTGTCAATCCTTTGTTGACGTCCGTGATGTGATCTCTGAGCTGTGTTTCGTTCATGGCTTCTATGTTCTTTGCTGCCACATTTTTCAGCTCTGTCTGTAGTGCTCCTGTCAATGTGATATCGCGTGTTGATCTCGAGGGCTCTCCTGACATCTTGGCTGTGATGTTGAGAGGCTGCTGTGAGGAGGTTGGCAGCGGTAAATTTTGACCGGATTTTTTGATTTAGGCAGTCTTCCACCTGGTCGATGTTTTCTTGGATTTGTTGAACTGCTGCTTCAATTTCTGCTTCTAAAAATGGGTTGACCATTTACCAGAAGAACACCTCGTGTTTGCTGGGGGTCATGACGATGATCAGCGGAGTTGGTGGCGGGGCCGGGTGTAGCTCTCTGTAAGGGCGAGTACGAGCTGGTAAGGCTTCGTACTGGCTCGTATGTCAATTGGGGTCGGTACGGTTGCAAACGGGAATAGGTGATTTAGTGTGATTGTGTATAAGTAAGATAATCGCTACCGTACGATTGCAGTCGTGCAGAGTCTACTTAAGGTTGGTGCTTACTCAGCCCAGCCGCAACCTTAACCACTGAGGCCTGACCTCTGCCGTTACATCATCCTCTTCTCTCGGCTCAGACCTCCTGGGCTGCTAAATATATATACATGAAGAAGAAGTGAGATCCAGGTTCGTGCGCCTTTGTATAGGCCTCGCACGTCATCATAAGTCCCACAACCGATCAGAGCCAATCAGGCAACCTCACGGCGGATTCGGTGCACGGGGAAATCCACCTCCAGTGGTATATGGTAAAACCCGTGCCGACGCCATTTGTACCGGGCTGAAATTTATAAGAAGAGAAGAATCAAGAAAGGGGAACTCAAAGGCGCCAATTTCGGCCAAATTCCTCCAAATCCTCCAAATCCTTCGTATAGTGGTTTTCCAGTTACCTTCGGGGTTTATCCGGATTCTCCTGATGGAACCCGTCGACTAGCTCTTTAGCATTCTCGAGGTTTGGAAATACTCAAGGTTCTTGTGGTCACACCGCACTAAAATCTTGTGCCTTGCTCCTTCGAGATATTGACGCCACTGCTTCATGGTCTCGACGATGGCAAGGATCTCACGGTCGTACCTATCGTAGTTCTGCTCGGCTGGCGAACACTTCCACGAGTAAACATTGACTGGTCGGGGGGTGCCAAAACCGTCGTACTGGTTTAGGATGCCTGCAATCGCAAAGCTGCTTGCATCGGTCTGGAGAACGATGGGCTTGCCAGGGTCGAAATGCTGCAGAATCGGTGCTGCGGTGAAGGCCTTTTTGAGTTTCCGGAAAGCCAGCTCGGCTTCCCGAGTCCATTCTCATTTCGAACCGATCGGTTGCGATCGATTTGATGGTTGTTTCGGCTTACTGCTCTGCCCACTGGATTTTGGTAATTCCGTGAGCGGGACGGTCACCTTGGCATATTTTCGGATGAACCTCCGGTAGAAGTTCGTGAACCCGAGCAGCACTTGCACATCATGGACTGACTCAGGAGTTGGCCATTCCTCGATTGTTGATATTCGGTCCGACTCCATACCGACTCCTTAAGAACGGATCACGAAGCCGAGAAAGCCCACCTCCGAGACTCCAAATCGGCACTTTTCCACCTTGCAATAGAGTCCGAACTCTTCGAGTCTTTCCAGCACCTTCCGTAAGTGCTCGTCGTGCTCCGTCTCATTTGTCAAATAGATGAGGATATCATCAAGATAGCAAACGGCAAAGTCGTCAATGTAAGGCCGCAGACAATCGTCGATATAGGCCTGAAAAGTAGCTGGTGCATTCGTCAAGCCAAATGGCATGACTTTGTACTCGAATTGACCGTATCGGATTCAGAATGCCGTTTTGTACTCGTCACCCTCCTTAATGCAAATAAGGTGATAGGCTCCGCGGAGGTCGAGTTTCGTAAAGACCCTGGAGCCTCCCACACGGTCAAGAATCTCTGAAATCAACGGAAGGGGGTACTGGTTCTTAACCGTCGCCTTATTGAGTGCGCGGTAGTCCACACAAAGCCTTAATCCTCCATCCTTCTTTTTGGCAAAAAGTATCGGTGCCGCCGCCGGCGATGATGACCGCTGAATAAACCCATTTGCTAGGTTCGTCTCGATGTAAACCTTCAGAGTCTTTAATTCGACTTCCAACAGATTATAAATGCGCCGATATGGTAGCTTGAAACCGGGCTCAAGATCAATCGCGTGGTCGATCGGGCGGTGCGGCGGCAGTGTCTCGGCCTTAGCCTCACTGAAGACCTCCACGAACTCTCAATACTTTGCGGGGATGTGACTTCTGTCGTCGGTGGCTATAGTCTCTAAAATCGCTCCATCTAATCTTGTTAGCTGTGTGCTTTCAACTTCGTCTGATGGAGGGTAAGGAATCCCGGGAGTAGCGGTACCGCCGGCCCGTCACAATGGAGCATGACCGTGGCGCGCATCCCCCCTTCGTGACTCGGCGAGCCGGTAGCAGTCATTCAAGCCCCGCATTGTTGGTAACTCTTCTGCCGCAACTACCGCCACTGCTCCTGCTCGCTCGTCCGGCTCATGGGGCTTCTCCCACCTTTGTCGGTAGTGCCTTCCATGCAAGCTCCCAGCAACCCTGTGCAATCGTCAATTCGTATGGCGAAGGCCTCGACAACCTCGTCGCTAGCTAGTAGGTCGTCGAATGCGGTGGCTCCAAGCAGATGTATGTCTGGAGGCTTATTCTCTTCACCGCCCTCCTGCAGCCGACACTTCGTTTCCTGTGGAGGTTCCGACGTCACAATGGTGGCCGCCGGTGTTGCATTTCCTCTAGGGGTCCGCAGGGAGAGAAGTTGACCGGTGTTCCAGTCGATCTCAGGGTTCCTCTCCTTGAACCAAGGTAGACCGAGAACCAGGTCATATGCCATTGGCACGACCAGCACCTCCGATTCGTCAACCGGAGCCAAGTGTTCATAATATTGAACCTAGAAGCTGGTTGTTCGGCTCTTCTTCGCAGACATCATCGTTTGACCATTGAGGCCCTAGGTGGAAGTGAATGCGGGTTCGTGTTTTAGCCCAAGTCGCCTAAGCAGCCTCGGTGCCATGAAGATGCTCGTCGCGCCGCAGTCAATGAGTGCTCGAACGTGCTGCATTTCGCCGTGTCGATCTCGAATTTGTACTTCATGAACGATGTGCGATGAATCGGGTTTCTCTGTACCACATAAGTATTGACTTGAAAAGAGAGCCCTAGGTGGCTCCAAAATAACTCTCGATTTGAGGGCTAATCGGTGGGGCTGGATCTCATCTATAGTTGCCAACAACGCCCTCATCCCTAACATCTCCAGCCCTAACTCCTGTGCATCCAGCCTCTCCCGCCGGGCTAGGTGCCGGGAGAGGTATGTGAGTTTTTTGATTGCTGGGTGTTGAAGGATTTTTGACGTTTCACCTGGTGACCGCCTCCACCTGAGTTGGAGTCTAGTTCGGGCATATTTGGTCTGCTGTAGCTGGTGCAGTGGCGAGTTTTTTGACCTTTGTTTCCACACCATGTGCACTGCTGGTTGGCCTTCCGGTTCTCATGGACGTCTTTTGAGGTCCAGGGTGCCGGCGGTAAATTGGAAAGATTGCTTCCTCCGCTAGATTTTCAATATTTTCTGGATTTGCCGCCACCTCTGCCTGACGATTTCTTGGTCTGTATGGCTTCTGATGGTTCAGAGATGGAAGGCCGGTAGGTTCGCTTTCCGCCTTAGTTTGACGATTCTGGCTGTTTCTGTTGGCCACCGGTTTTCATTCCTTCGTAATGGATGTGTACCACCTCCGATGATGCGGCCTTGTCGAATAGCTCTTCGACTGATTCGAATCGTCCCGATTTCGGGGTCATCGGCCTGATTTTATTTTTGAGATGGTGCCGCAGGCCTCCCCAGGCCAAATCGTAGCGTGCTATGATTCGCATAGGTTCTAACCGGTTCGTTTGGGAGTTGAATATATTCGTCCAGCATCTTCAGCACTGCACGATTGCGCCGGTCTTTATCTCCGTAGATCCGGGAAATCTCTTCCGCGAAAAGGTCGAAATCTTCCAAGCATGGATCTGAGTCCGCCCGTAGGTCGCTAGCCCATTCGGCTGGGTCGGTCATTGGGGTCTGCCGCTGGGTATAGTCGTGATGGTTACTCCATGAATCAAGAAGAGGGACCGCATAATGCACTTGATCGGGTCCGCCACGTGGGAATAGATGCTTGTGAGAGTTGAAATTGTAGCGTAGCGCGTCGAGAAACTTGTCTAACTCCTTTGCTCCGCCGCAGAATCGCCTGTGGGCGACCATGTCGAAAATCCTGGGTTTCGCAAGGGTGGCAGTCTCCTTTTTGGCGCGTTCCAAGGCCAACCGCTCCTTTTCGAGGGTCAATCGTTCTTTCTCAGCTCTCAACCAATCGGCTTGCTGGTGCATCATGGCTTGCATCAATTTGTTCTGCGCTGACATCTCTCGGACGTCTTCGTCGGTGATGGCTGATCGGATGTTATCGTAGTCACCGATGCCGGTAGGGTTTTCGGCATCTTCGTCCTCGTCGTCCTCGTCATCCTCGTCGTCTTCGACTTCGGTTTCCGGCTCGACCATCGGGGTGATACTGATTCTAGGTCTCAGTGTTCGTCGGCTTCCCGACGCAGAGGCTGCTGCTTGGACCGTTTATTCACTCCCGCGATCATCAGTGACGCGTAACTGAGTTCTAGTTGGTATCTTTGGGGGCATCTTGATGCTATTGAGTATGGAATTGACTTATTCGAGTCTTTTTGAGAATTTTTCTGAGGGTTCTCCAGGCGTTGTATATGTGTCCGACGCGTCAAGAAAAGGGGTAAATATCGCGAATTCCCGTGAGCGAAACATAACCGCTGACTGGAAAGCGATTATAGTGTAAGGGCGAGTACGGGCTGGTAAGGCTTCGTACTGGCTCGTATGTCAATTGGGGTCGGTACGGTTGCAAACGGGAATAGGTGATTTAGTATGATTGTGTATAAGTAAGATAATCGCTACCGTACGATGGCAGTTATGCAGAGTCTACTTAAGGTTGGTGCTTACTCAGCCCAACCGCAACCCTAACCACTAAGGCCTGACCTCTGCCGTTACACTCTCGGTCTACTTCCTTTCCCTTATTTGCCTTCCGCTCGTTGTAATCTGCCCACGAGATTTGACTTTCTATGTCTTTCTGTGTGGCCTTGATTGTGGTTTCAGATTGGGCGTCTGCAGCTCTCCCAATTGTTGTATGGGAGCCTCCGCAGTTGTGTTCGCAGTAGCACGGTTCTTCGTCTTGACAATTGACGTGGAGACCGTGGTACTTGGTCCAAAAGTTTTTGAAAACTGGATCGTCGATTTGGAGTCCTCCTCCGTTTCTTGCTGCTTCTGTCCAGTAACTATTCCAGGGGGATACTGACTGTGGTTCCTCCCAGAAATATGCTTCCAAGGGTTCTGTGGTTTCGAGGATGATAGGGTCGATGCTATCGTAGGCATTCAGTGGTTCTTGTTCAAAAAGGTTTGTGGTTTGACCGGCTAGGTCGAAGAAGTTGATTCGAGATTGTTGGGGTTTGTTGCTGTCGTATGCTGGCATCTAAAACAGTGTGGATCCTTCTCGTCGATGTTTCCACAGGCACACAACGCAGGAGTGTCTCCAAAAGCTGTATACTGTGAACTTGTTTTCGAAGTTTCCAACTGATTTGAACACGGAGCAGAGGGTATTGCAAGGTCTGTGACAAAAGTAACAACCGCTTCGGTGATGATAGCGGCACATATACTGAAGTATAACCGGTAGAATCGATTGTAGACTCGTTCTTCTGTCAAGGGTTCAAGGCTCGGAGTTCTAGGGTTTATAAAAACCAAACTAAGGCGTGGATGTTGTCGGGTGTTTGCAGTGATCGCGGGTACTGCGTAATAGGCAAGAGACTCGAATTCTGGAATCACCAAAGTGAACAAAGGTTGATGCCAAAGCTATTGATTGTTATGTAGACTAGAGAACGAGTGAAGAACAAACATATTCTCCGCGAATCCAGCATCCTTATATACAGTTAACGCGACTGTCGTCACCTTTGCTCACTCGTTCCAAAATACATCCTAACACCACCCAACTATGTACGCAACCTTTCCAGTCCGCGACCTACGCCATAACCATCACGCCATATTCACAACGCAACCAACAAAACCTGATTCCAACCAACGAAACCTTATTCCTTTCAACAAAACCTGATTTCTACCAACGAAACCTGATTCCCTCCTTATTCCTGTATCCCAATCATCGATCCATATGCCTCCCTCGATCCTCACTCGACACAACCGTGACAAAGAGGATGGAGAAGACAATGACGATGCAGAGCTCAGTAATGAAGATGAATCTGATTGGGTAGTTGGCACAATCAACAAAGAGGTGCAGGAACGACTTGATACCTTTCGGACAAAGCGGATGAAGCTTGAGGAATTAACTACACCAGGATGGGCAGATGCAGAGAATTACTTTCATGAGTGTGACAGGAAGTACGGCACAGCGGAATTGAAGGTTCCAGTGGTGGTTGCTCCGAATAGTCTTATGAATTCAGCTAATGCAGTTGTGTTCAGTCATTTTATGGATGCTACAATGTCCCCTATGCCCCAACCACCCTGTCCACCGGGAAGTAGTCATTTGCGACTGGGAGCTGGCAAGCCTAATGAGACAGTTAATACATTCATATTTGTCAAAACGATTGAATCAGTAAGCAATTAGCCCTTGCAGGTATTTTTCTCTACTAACTATCATCCAGATATCCAATTTAGCTGAAAATATGGGTACGTAGTATGGTGGCCCATCAATATGAATTATTGTATAGTCATGGATTATCATATTGTTGTTTTCGACAGTGTCTCATATGCATATGCTTTTTTGCCCTATTTTTATATTTGTTAGTTTTCTATAATATCAGTTGTGAAAGATAAAAAAAATTGTCTATGCATGTGCAAGGATAGTGCCGAATGTATGAACTTTAAATACACCTAATATAGAAGATACGCCGCCTATCAGTGTGATTAAATTAAGTAAAGTTATTTTCAGAATGAAAATAAAAACTTAATTGATACATAATCTGCCACCGGAATTTTACATCAGTGTTGTCAAATTTGTGTCACAAATTGCGGTCTGATCACATACCTTATAAGGTTAAAAGACCGTCGTCATACATAATTCAAATGAAACTTCTACTGCCTAACCTGCCACTCAGGCTCTGTACACATGATGGTAATCTTACAATGTTCTTAGAGAGACCATGAAGATTTGGCACAACCAGCTGGATGACGAAAGTGTGCTATATATAATACATACTTACGTCATTAACTTTATACCATATAAAGCCGGTCATAACCGTTATAATACTCAAAATCTATGTTTCAATAGCTATGTGAACTGTGCATCAAATGTCAAATAGTAGTGCCATTATGTATAGTATGTAGTCATATTGAAACAGGTAGTACAACAGCTTATAAATAATTACAACGGATATTATTATCGAATACGCATGAAAGCCTGCTGATACAATGAAATAAACTGCATTTGCACGACAAGACACATGCAATTCAGGACTAAAAGTGAGTGTCAATGGAGCATCAACAATTTTTGGTCATACAACATCTCTAGCACATCAGATTGTGTGAGCTTCATTAGGGTAATGACAATTTTGACTGCCTGTATCAACAAATCAATTTTTCCTGATACACTCGAGCAATCAAGCTGGGAGAAATTAAATCACGATTAATCCGTATCGCATGGCATATTCTAATTGATTATGCATGAAAGCCTGCCGTTATGATCATATTTATGAATTTTGCATAATAAAACACGTAGACTGTAGGACTAAAAGTGAGCGTCAACGGAGCGTCAACGATTTTTGGTCGCACAACATCTCCAGTACATCAAATGTTGTAAGTTCTATTAGTATAATTGTTGTTTTAACTGCTTTTATCGACAAATCAATTTTTAGTAATGCACTTGAGCAACCAAGCTTGGAGATATTAAATCACGATTAATCCGTATCGCACAGCATATTCTGATTGAATATGCATGAAAGCCTGCCGTTATGATCATATTTATAAATTTTGCATAATGAGACATGTAGACTGTAGGACTAAAAGTGAGTGTCAACGGAGCGTCAATAATTTTTGGTCGCACAACATCTCCCTCACATCAGATGGTGCGAGCTCCATATGTGTAATTGTAGTTTTGACTGCCTTTATCGACAAATCAATTTTTACTGATGCACTTGAGTGTTAGGGGTTTTCCCTTAAGCATACATACGAGGTACATCAGGCTTAGTCTCCCAAGCTCACCTATGTCAGACTATGATGTACGGTTGAGATTACACCCTTGAGGATGTCTACCGATGAGCGAGCGGAAGGCCCAACATAGCCGGGTGAAACTCCCACAAATATTCTATGCTCCAATACCGCGTCTCGGCCTCAGAAATGCAGATCTGCAGGTAGAGACAGTACGCACACTCGATCTGACCGTAAAGGAGGGATGATACCTTCCGAATGGGCCAAGGCATGGGACACACCAAACCATACTGCCGAAGCAACCATAACTGCCTCGCAGGGACTTCAGAGTCAGCTGTGCGTTATGAATCAGACCAGTGTTACCTCATATCAAACTAATACTGGGATACAAGCTATAAGGTCAGAAACTGCGCTCAGTTCCCCGATTAATAGCGGACGAACGATATTATCTTAGTATGAGGGACTTTGCTATCTCCCGAGTGAAATAATCAATGGAGATAAGCTAACTGCGCCCCGGTAGTTGACTCTACCTAAAAAGATAAGTGTTCGGGCCTGGACAATCGATCCCCAGCTCTGTCGCACTATGCGATAAATGACAGAGCGCACCTCCCTACAGGGAACACGGGTAAGACGCGATGATACTAGGTACGTGGCAAAGTATGGATCGGCAGCTCATTAAACCTTTGATCACTATTCAACTCATGATGACGAAAGATAACTAATACGAAGTAATGGTCCAATATGTGCGTCAGCAAAGGCGCCATGAGCGCATGATAACCTTTGGGATGCCTGGTGGGGGCTTACGCACCCACACATTGTCAAACGGAACTCTCCACAACTATCTACCGAGTTCGGCTCTGTCGCAACGATCGGTGAATATGTGAACACCCACTTCGGTGGACTAAGTGTTATTGAGATAGTACTATACACACAGATCATAGTGATTAGAGAAGTACCGGCATGCCTTACTGATATACCTCTGACGAGAAATGCTCACCTATAAAAGACCACATAAACTCTCTGTTTAAACACAACGATCAAGCTCTAGCAAACAACCACAGTCAGAACAACAACAGCGGAAAACCACCTGAAATATTATTAAGTTTTTACCTTAAGAATATCTATTTTACTTATGTCCGAATATTCTCGTGAAGACGTCATTATCTATAACGCGGCCTACCTTCATTACTGTTGCCAAACCCTTGTCCACTTCCGGTTTGTCTACGAATACCTAAGGCACAACAATCTCCTTGACGACTACGTCCACTACTGCGCGACTGGTGAATACCCCTCGGAACGCGACTTTGACGAATCCTCCGAAGACTACCTTCAGGATTCCTATGACTTCTGAATAGGTGCGGCTGTGCTCTTGTGAATGCCAGTATACCTACACACCTCTCAAAGACTACGACGAGCTACTTTCGAATTCCACTTCTTCAGCTTCATCCTAGTCATCAAAGTTAGACTGTATCGACACCGAGTACGACGATACCAATCTGCTTCTACACACACCAGAGCACCCCCGTAACAGTATAATATTTCGGACGTTATCCGAAAATGTTCATGAGCTGTGATCTGTGCGACCTGCCAGCGTGCTGCGCCTCTCAAATCTACGACGACGAGCGAGGCTACGAACTAAGATATCGTTGCCCAGAACACTGCCAAAAGAAGTGCAGAAATTGTCCGCGCTGCCGCCACATTCGAAAATTAGCGGAAATAGCACTCCAGAGAGCAAATCGCACAGGACCATACACATTCCCATCTCGACAACTACACAATGGCGACTCCCAGGCGCTGACTACCCTTCGGAGTGGGGCGATTGGCACCCGTGTCTACCGCAGTAGCCAAAGCCACCGCGTCAGCATCCAGGCCCTGACCGGAATGGGTCAAGAGGATTCAAGATCACTACCAACAGTCTCGGCAACAGTACCAAGAGATGACGAATCAGGAGGAAGACACCGAAATGACAGACAGCGTACAAACGAGGGTATCGCATCTGGACATAGAAATACAACACCTGATCGACTATTGCAACCAGCAGAAGGACGTGATCGATGAAGAGTTCGACAACGTGCGACGAGACTGCGAGATCTTCGCCCAGCAGGTGGAAACCAACAAAATCCTGAGGGATCAGGTTCTGGAAGGACACGACAATCAAATACAGATCCTTGATTTCGTGCTAAAAGAAGCAAGAACGGGAATTGACGCAGTCCAGGACCAAACCCATCGAATAGTTGCTGGAGCCACCGAAGAGTTCAGCGAATTCAAAGAAAGACTCAGAAATTGCGAAACGCAGCAAATTTCAATCAAAGTCAAACAAGCTTCTTTGACAACCTCGAAAAATCTGATAGTCAAACGAATAGCTGCGATGGAAAACTTCCTGAAAAAAGATATACCTAGTAGCGAGGACCTGCGAGATATAATGAACAGAGTAAACGAAATCGCAGAGCAAACTACCGGCTTAACGGCAGCAGTCGCAGGAGCAAAATTATCAGCCTCAACACCACACAGGCGAAGGACCGAAAGAGTTCAACGATGGCAGTTGAGGACGGAGGAAAGAAATAGGAGTATATCCCCAATAACCGACTCAGACGTAGCACCAGCTACAGGAATGAAAGGAGGATCGGGAACGGATGCAGGATTTCCAGATCCAGAACCAGGACCAAGTGGAAATAGAGATCCAACACCACTGCTAGGAGGGACAAGAGGAGATCCACCACCACCACCATCACCATCAATCCACCCAAGTCATGCAGGTTCGAGACGACGAAGGTCGAGAACAAGAACCCAAGCATCAGAAAGACCAAAGGATTCCAGAATCAAGATTTCGGACCCACCAAAATTCCTAGGCCTAAGCTCGGAAGATTTTGACACCTGGTGGATGTGCATTGAAACCTTCATAGCAGACCAACCACACCTGTTCCCTAGGCCAGGACTCAAACTACAGTATTGTAGAGGACGACTGGACAAACACGCACTGGCATGGCACATGCAATGGGAAACAGAAGCGAGCAAGGGAACACACGAACGAAGCTGGAAGGAATACCGATCGGCAATACACGCCAGATTTCATAATAGTTTCCAACAAGAAACCGTGTACAAAGATATTATGGAAGTCAAATATACCGGAAACATTCAGGATATGATCATGAAATACGACACTCTGAACATGAAGGCCGGACTAACCGGAGTGGCCTATAAGACAATGCTGATGAAAGAATTACCACCTCAAATCTTCAAACAGCTAGCCACAGTCAACCCGGCAGATAAAACAGACCAAAAACTCAGAGAATTGATCATAAACGCCGGAAAGAATGTGGAGGTATGACAAGCCACGGAAAAGAATTTCGGATTCATGAGTAAGTCTACAAAGAACACCGGAAGAATTACAGATTCAGGGGCCATTCAAAAAAGACAGTTTCAGAAAACCGGCCAGAAACGAAAAACCTCGAGGATATAAAGGGAAACAGAAGGAAGTACCCAAGGGGTTCAGGAGCACAGAAGGAAAAACATATGCACAAATGATAGAAGGAGTTCCCGCCGCAGAAGTTAAGCGAAGAAGGGACAACAAGGAATGCATAAGGTGTGCATGGCCTTCGGATCGAAAAGGAGCCCACGGTACAATGAAATGCTTTCAAAGCGTCAAGGTCACGGCCGGAACGGCGGATTTTGTGAAACCAAGGACCTATCAGAAGCTGAAAGTAGGAGGATACGACCAATTGGAAGAAGATCCGATCGACGAATTCGAAATTGAAAGCGATGCAGATAAAGAAGGCCAAGTACAAACATCAGAGGGAGAGTAACCTACTGACGATAGCAGTGAAGATATTGCGGAAGACTGGTGGAATGTACCAGAAAGTTCATCGGAATAAAAAAGTGGAGGAATTATGGCGATTAGGCGGGAGAAAGCCTTTATATAGTTACCGGTCGCAATCTTGAGGATTCCGGAAGGGATGAAACCGCTGGTCGGTAGTTGCGCGATTCAAAAGTAAGATATATAAAAAACATCCCGATAAATTAACATATAGGACCTGTTACGGCCCAGCCATTGTCGAAAGGATGGTTACCAAACGCAAGCAACACCCTACCGAGGGAGAACACCCAAGCAAACGACCAAATACAAGCGACGCCTTCGTCTTTTGCGAAGTCAGCAAACTGCACAAAATTCCGAAAATACGAATTGGAAAGAGACCAATCTATAAGTTCTTCATAGATTTCGATGACGATACCGGTACGAGTAAACAATTTCCGGTACGCCCTATGCTGGATTTAGGATCCACGTCTTTCACAATATCACCAGAATGCGCAAAGGTATTCAAAATACCAGTAGTAAAACGAAAACAAAACATCAAAGCAAAAGATTTCGGAGGAAATCAAGTAAGTCTCCCGGGATTACATACTATCCCAATAGGACTAGCTTTCGGAAATCACCAATCAAAAGAAACATTCGAAGTTGTCAAAATGCAGTCAAGTTACGACGTCCTAATACCAGCGTGGTATCTGGAAAAACACAAGGCGCAAGGAACAACCTATGGTCATCTACACTTCACCGAATGTGGAAACGAGTGTTACGGACACGGAAAACAACATCCCGACTGGGACACTACATACGATGAAAAAATATTGTTTCGAAGAGACGCAATCAATATCGGATCAGTAGTATTCAGCACAACAAAGCAACTAGCTGAAAAACTACCACCACAATATCACAAATGGCTACTATTATTCGACCCCAAAGAGTCCGAAAAACTACCAAATCATGGACCACACAACCATGAGATCAACCTAAAAACATCAGACGACCAAGTCAAAGTGGGACCAATATATCAGCTGTCAAGGGAAGAAGAAAGGCTACTACGAGAATACATGATATAAGAAGGAAAAATATGACCATCTCAAGGAAAAGCAGGAAGCCCCATTCTATTTGTACCAAAACCCAACGGTCGGGAATTATGTCTGTGCGTCGACTATAGAAGACTCAACAACCTTATGATAAAAGATAAAACGGCACTACCGTTAATGGACGAATTACAAAGCAGAATGAAAGGAGCAACATACATCACCAAACTCGATATGAAATCAGGATATCACCTTGTCAGAATGGCAAAAGGACACGAATGGAAAACAGCGTTTAGAACAAAGTTCGGTTCTTTCGAATACATGGTTAAGCCATTCGGTTTAACAAATGCACCAGCAACCTTTCAAAGGTGGATGAACGGTATTTTACAACCATTCTTAGGACAAGACGATAACGTCACAGTTTGTTATATCGACGATGTGATGATAGCAACTAAAGGCACCAAAGAAGAACATCACGAATACGTTGGAAAAATACTTCAAGTCCTCCAAGATCACGAGTTAGTGGTCGAAATAGACAAATGCGAATTCGACCAACAGGAAGTAGAATTCCTAGGATTCTTAGTCAGCGGAAAAGAACTCAAAATGGCACCAAGCAGAAGTATTGAAGTCACCAACTGGCCGATGCCGAAAACACAGAAAGAAGTCCAAATCATATTAGGACTCTGGAATTTCTACCGAAGATTCATCAAAGGATATGCTGGCATCGTAGCTCCCATTACCGACACGCTCAAAGGAGACGGAAAGAACTTCGTATTCGGAGAAGCCCAAAAAGCAGCATATTACAAAATATGCATACTATTTTCCCAGGAAAATACACCAATACTCAGACACTACGAAGAAGACAGACCAGCGATAATAGAGACCGATGCATCAGATTACGCAATGGGCGCAGTTTTATCACAAAAATTCGAAGATGGTAAAATACACCCAATAGCATTCATATCTAAGAAATTTTCACCCGTGGAAATTAATTACCCAATATACGATAAAGAAATGCTAGCCATTGTATACGCAATGAAGCAATGGCGATGCTATTTACAAGGAGCAATCCACACAACAACAATCTTTTCCGATCACATGAACCTACAATACTTCAAAGAAACTAATCAATTAAATCGACGACAAGCCAGATGGGCCGAAATACTGCAAGAATATAACTTCAAAATAGTCTATCGAAAGGGTTCCCAAAACGGAAAAGCAGATGCCTTATCACGATGCCCGGAGTTCATCGCTAGAGAGGGGGGTACAACATCAACCAACAATAAACCTCTACTCGGACCAGAATATTGGGCCCAGATAGGGACACTTGAAGTCGAAGAAGACGAAGAAGAAGAAGAAGAAATAATTCTAGCAGGATTTTCGTTGATGAAATTAGTACCCAAAATACAACAACAATTTAAAGAAGAAATCGCAAAGGATACAGAGTATCAGGAAATACAGCAAAAGGTCGAACAGAAAAACGAAAAAACAGATGAACGATTCGGTATAGACGAAGATGGAATGTTGGTATGGAAAGGAAGATTATACGTACCAGTTGGGTTTAGACAGGAAGTATTGAAGAAGGATCACGACTCAAGGATAGCAGGACATTTTGGAAGGGAAAGAACGATGGAACTGATCACCAGAAATTTCTACTGGCCAATGCTAGAAGACGATGTCAGAACCTATTGCAACAAGTGCGACTCGTGCCAAAGAACAAAAAGCCCACGACATGCGAAACATGGGTTACTACATCCACTCGAACGACCATCATCACCATGGACATATATATCGGTCGACTTTATTACCGACCGACCCGAGTCAAATGGAAACAAAAACATAATGGTAGTAGTCGATAGGTTCACAAAGATGGCACACTTCATCCCAACAGCAAAAAGAGAATCGTCAATGGTAGCAAAATTATTTCTGGAAAACGTTTGGAAATATCATGGACTACCTATGGACGTAGTATCGGATAGGGACGGGGTATTTACCGGACACTTCATCGCAGACCTATACGAATTCCTAAGCATCAAACGGTCAATGTCAACAGCCTTCCACCCACAAACGGACGGACAAACAGAACGACTAAACCAAACCATCGAACACTTTCTACGCACCTATTGCAACTATGAACAAGACAATTGGTCCGAAATGTTAGCGATGGCAGAATATGCTTACAACAACGCGAAGCATTCAGCCACTAAAATATCACCACTCTACGCTAACTACGGATACGAACCTCGCACCAATTGGCCAACGAATGTTCAGTTCAATAACCCTGTGTCCGAATTATACGCTCATTACATGGTAGACGTATATCGCAAGTTGGAAGATCAGTTAGAAAAATCGGGAAAGAACATGGGAGAATACTATGATAGGAAGAGGAAGCCGGCTCCACAGTACAAAGTCGACGACTGGGTAATGCTCGATGGGAGAAACATCCGTACAAAAACACAATGTCGAAAACTCGAGGACAAACTTTACGGACCATTTCAAATCTCGATAGTAGGAAGCAACAAAAGATGGTGTTGTTTGAAACTACCCGACAGTTGGAAGATACACTCGGCCTTTCATGTATCGTTACTCGAACCATACAGAGGAGAGGTAAAAGAAGGAGTGATTCAACCGGTCGAAGCAGATAACGAAGGATGGATACCAGAAGCTATAATAGCAAGCGGTCCTACCGGCAACGATCATCGGAAACATGTATTCCTAACAAAGTAGGAAAATTACACACACGACGAAAATACATGGGAATCCTACGAACACCTTCAAGAGATAGCTCCCGACTTGATAAAAAAGTATTACGGAAAGAACCCCAAGATGGAGAAGGACAAAAGATGGAAAGCATCAAAGGAAAAGAGGAAACGAAAAAGGAATTAAGATTTTACATGTTAAACTCATACCGCAAAAAAGCGGAGGTCATTTTTATTTTTGAATTTTTGATTTTTTAGAAGGAACAAGGATTAGCTATACCTATAGTATACGCTGTCTGAGTGGTATCTATTGCAAGATCACTTCTTATGTTGGTGTCAAGGGTTCAAGGCTCGGAGTTCTAGGGGTTATAAAAACCAAATTAAGGCGTGGGTGTTGTGCGGTGGTGCAGTGATCGCGGGTACTGCGTAACAGACAAGAGACTCGAATTCTGGAATCACCGAGGTGAACAAAGGTTGATGCCGAAGCTATTGATTGTTTTGTAGACTAGAGAACGAGTGAAGAACAAACCTATCCTCCGCGAATCCAGCATCCTTATATACAGTTAACGCGACCGTCGTCACCTTTGCTCACTCGTTCCATAATACATCCCAACAACACCCAACTATGTACGCAACCTTTCCAGCCCGCGACCTACGCCATAACCATCACGCCATATTTACAACGCAACCAACAAAACCTGATTCCAACCAACAAAACCTGATTCCTTCCAACAAAACCTGATTCCTTCCAACAAAACCGGATTCCCTTCGTATTTCTGTATCCCAATCATCGATCCATATTCCTCCCTCGATCCTCACTCGACACAACCGTGACAGCAGCTCCCCCTTCCACAGACCGAGTTCCTACGAGGCTATTGATCCGGGTTCGCCAGGTTGTTCTTTGTGAAATACATCGATTGCTTGAAGTCCGTCCACATTGATTGCCGGCTCCCAGCTTTGTTCGTCATAGCCCTTCCACTTGACCAGGTATTGTTGCTGTCGTCGAAACATCCTTGAGTCGTCGATGCGTTCCACTTCGTATTCTTCTTCTCCGTCCACAATAACTGCAGGTGGCGTGGATTCAATTTGCCCTGGCATAGGGTCTTCCAATACTTTAGACAAACGGGAGATTGGTTGTACTGGATGAATGTGAAGGTCCTTGGGCAATTGTAATCGATAAGCCCATGGACTAATAACTTCCGTAATCTCGTATGGTCCCAGACATTTCCAGTCAAGCTTCTTGCTGGGTCGTTGTGTTGTGATATTCCTGGCGTCCATCCAGACTCGATCTCCGGTTTTCATCTGCACTCCTTCTCGTCGATGCTTATCCCTTGCTCCGCTGGAATATCTTGTGCTCGAGTCATTTCAGCCTTCATCTGTTGGAAGATATCGTCAATTTTCTGGGAGAGAGTGTTTGCGTTTACTTCCCTGATATCATTGCCATTCTGAATCGGGTGTTGACTGAAGGTCATCCTTGGGTGGAATCCATAATTGCCGAAGAATGGTGAGCATCCCGTTGTTTCCGAGGTGTGATTATTCGACGCGAATTCTGCCATTGGTAGCCACTGTGTCCAGTCGTTCTGTTGATAATTGACAAAGGCCCTGAGGTACTGCTCCATAATGGCGTTCATTCGTTCTGTTTGGCCATCGGTTTGAGGGTGGAATGCAGTTGACAACTTTCGTTCAATTCCCAGTCTTTCGCAGACATGTCTCCAAAATTCCGAAGCAAATTGGGGTCCTCTGTCCGATACTATCGTGTCCGGTAAACCATGTAACTTGAACACTTCTCGTATAAACATTTCGCCCAATTTTCTTCCATCTGTATCATCTCGACATGGTACTAAATGCTTCATTTTTGACAGTCTGTCTACTACTACCCATATGGCGTTGTACCTTCGCTTTCTGGTAGTCCTACCACGAAGTCCATACTTAAGTCCTTCCATGGTTGTTGTGGTACTTCCAGTGGTTTGAGCCATCCGTGGACTTTCTGATGAGTTGCTTTGCTGCGTTGACATGTATGGCAGTTCCGCACGTATCTGTCCACGTCCTTTCTCATACCTGGCCATTGATGATTTCTTTTGAGAAGTTCGAAGGTTTTTGCTCGTCCTGGATGTCCTGCTGCCGGTGTATTGTGATGATCCGTATCAGTTGTAACTTGTCCGAGTCTTTTTTGACGTCCGTTGCGTTGATACACAGTCCTTCACTGCTGTCGAATGGGCAGTCCTTACATACATTTTGAATCCAGTTCCACAGCTCCTTCGGGTCGGCTTCGTCCTGATTTACCACTTCTGCGAAGGCTATCACCAGTCCTTGTTGTATTCGTTTGTCAGATTCTCCGTTTTAAGCATGATTTGTTGGGTTTTTTCTGCCCCCCCCTTCAGAGGAATGTCTCCTGGCATTCTGGTGAGTGCATCGGGCTTTTGACCTTGCTTTCCTGGACGGTATATAATCTTGAACTTCAATCTTGACAGGAATTCGGACCATCTTGTTTGTCTTCTATTGAGTAGCTTTGACGTCATGAAGTATTCGAGGTTCTTGTGGTCCGTCAGTATCTTAATAGGATGTACTGACCCTTCACATTCCGGTCTCCATTGTTCCAGACTCTTAACTATGACTCCCAGTTCCTGATCGTAAATCTCGTAATTCACTTCTGCCGGTGTATGTTTCTTCGAGAAGAATGCTACTGGTGGAGGATTCCTTGGTCGTCGTATTGAGATAATACTCCTGCAGACACGTAGCTCGAGGCATCGGTTTCCAACACGATTTCTTTCTCATAATCGAAATGTGCTAGGACTGGTGCTGTTGTAAACGCTTCCTTTAAGTCGGCAATGCTCTCTTTTGATCGGGCCCCAGTGGAAAGGTACCAGCTTTTTCGTTAGTTTTGTTAATGGTTGAACCACCCTGCTATAATTCCTTATAAACCTTCGATAGAAGTTTGCAATCCTAAAAACGCTTGGACTTCTTTGAGCTTGCCGGGTGCTTCCCATTCCTTAACCGCTGTTACTTTTTCCGGATCCATTGTGATTCCATTTACCCCAACTATTAATCCAAGGTATTTCACTTCCTGTTGTGGAATCGCATTTTTCTGCTTCAGGTACAAGCCAGCTTCCTTAAGCGTTGTCATTATTGCTCGAACGTGTTCCTTATGTTCCTTTAAATTGTCACTGTAGATAAGAATGTCGTCCAGAAAAGCGTACAGAAGATATCTAAAAGGGGCGAAGAGTATCGTTGATGAATTCCTGAACCTAGCTGGTGCATTGGTGAGTCCAAAGGCATAACGAGGGATTCGAATAGGCCATTACGGGTTCTAAATGCTGTTTTCCATTCGTCTCCTTCTGCTATTCGGATCATGTTGTAGGCATCTCGGACATCCAATTTGGTGTACCATTTGGCTTTTGATAATCTCAGTCAGGTTTCCTGGATTAATGTAATGGGTACCGATTTTTTATCGTTCCTTCGTTGAGTCCTCGGTAGTCCACCAAATCGTAGGCCTCCATTCGGTTTTGGTGCGAACAATACCGGTGCTCCACATGGTGATGATGACGATCTGATGAATCCCTTTGACAAATTCTTTTCAATCCATTCTTTTAGGACCTGAAGTTCTTCTCTTGACAAGCTGTATATTGGTCCGAAAGGTGGGGTGAATCCGTCTTGGAGTGTAATCTTATGATCGTATGGTCTGTGTGGTGGTAACCTTTCAGCGATCACTTTGTCAAAGAGGGGAGGAACTCATGATATTCCTTAGGAATTAATTGTTCCAGCGGTTTTTCTTGAAGGTCCTTAATTTCCAGGGCCTTATTGATTTCGTATAGAGTTACCACGTACACTTTGAGTTTCTCCTTCTTGTTTCGTCTCATGAATGGGGCTGCCGCTATTGCGCATATATCAGTTTCGGTTTGTCTGATTCCGTTGTTTCCATATGATTACCCCATACCCATACACTCGAATGATGTTGACAATGTTTCTGGCAGTATTCGCTTTCGAATCCTATCCTTTTCTTTTGGAACTTGACCTTAACATCGTGAAGTTGTAGCCATGGTAATCCCAATACAATTGGATAATGTCCGAGTTTTGTAACGAATGCTGGTAATTGTTCTTGATGTCCGCGTATGCCTAAGTCCAGTTTAGCCATTGTGGTGATTGTTCCTGATTCGATGGGCCATCCATCTATAACTTCCAATTCCTTGATTCTTTAACTCTTTTCTTTTAACTGATGATGGCGGACGAAATCTTTGTCAATGAATGCTATTCCAGTGGCTCCGCAGTCTATCAAAGCGTGGGTATCAATGATTTTGTCTTCTATTTTCAGCGAGCATTTCACAACGAGATGTTTGCTTTCCATAGAAGATTCCTTTATTTCTGCGCTTGATATAGAAAACTGCGAAATACCAAAACTAGCATTAACTGACAAAGGAGATTCGTTTCCAGCGCAATTGCCATCCTTATTGCACTGGACTAAACTTTTCCCGATTCCACTTCCTTTCCCTTTGTTGTTGAGTCTGCATCATCCTCATTTGCCGCCTTCCTGAAAGGTGATATCTCCGTCTGTCCTGACGCTGCTTTCAACTTTCTTGGGCAAGAAGCCGCAAATGCCTACTGTCCCCACAATACATCACAGTCCTCCTTCCCTTCGTCTCTTCCTTTCCTCAGGTGTGATCTTCTTTCCTTTGACTGCTGAAAGGTCCATCGGAGCAGGGCCGTGATAACCTGCTACTGATCCTGCAGGTGCCGCGTCTGGGGCGGATGTGGTGTTGGTCGTATTTTCGGACTTCTTGTAACCCTCCCATTCCCAGATTTCTTTTCCGCCGCTCTTCTTCTCAGCTGTGAGTCTCTTTCGACACCATTTTGACGAATTCGATCATGCTTTCTGGTTCTTGATGTGTTGTATAGAGTCTTTGAGCTCGTTGCTCAGTCCCTTTCGTAAGGCGTCCAGCTGGGCATCTTCGTTCCTTTTGGTGTCTACTACGTATCGTTGAAATTCCGCGTAGTATTGGGAGAATTCGCGGTCTCGTTGTTTGAGTTTCTCGAGTTCCTCTTGGCTGTTGCTGCTCTATCTTGATCTCCGAATGCTACATCCAGCAGGTCAACTAGGTCTTTCAGGGTATTGAGCTTGACTTCCCCTGAGATTTCGTCACAGTGTGGCATTAATTGTGCCAGAGCCACTCCTTTTAGGCATCCGACTGCATACCTCAGCTTCTTCTGTTCGTTGTTGAATGCTTTCGGTTTTCCGGCTATCATCAATGCCAACTGCACTTTCCATCCTCGGAGTTCCTTCCTGTTTTCGCCTGAGAAGCTGCATGTCGTTTACCTTCTCTTCCCGCTCTTCCCTCTCTGTCTTCTCCTGTTCCTGCTGTCCTTCCTTCCGTCAACTTTAGAATCCTGGTTACTTGTTGCTGATTTTCCTCCGCCAGGTTTCTGAACATTTCCATCTGAGCGTTGGCATCCTCCAGGTCTTTCCGTAATTCCGTTAGGTCTGGATTTGCTTCTTCCAGTGTTTGTTTCAGAATTCGGTTTTCCTCTTACAGGTCCCCGTGATCGCATGCTTCCGGTGTTTCCTTAGCTGCTGCGCTGTTGTGTGAGCAGTAATTCTTGCTTCAGGTTGTCCCTTTCCTGGGTCACGGTTTCTCCTAATGCCAACAATCTGATATCCGTGCTTCCGCATCTTTCACAGATTGCCGTTCCTTTAGCAATTCGTTCAATCTACTGGTTGTTGGTAATTGGGCCAGCGCTGTCAATCCTTTGTTGACGTCCGTGATGTGTTCTCTGAGCTGTGTTTCGTTCATGGCTTCTATATTCTTTCCTGCCAGGTTTTCCAGCTCTGTCTGTAGTGCTCCTGTCAACGTGACATCGCGTGTTGGTCTCGAGGATTCTCCTGACATCTTGGCAGTGGTGTTGAGAGGCTGCTGTGAGGAGGTTGGCAGCAGTTAATTTTGACCGGGTTTTTTGATTCAGGCAGTCTTCCAACTGGTCGATGTTTTCTTGGATTTGTTGAACTGCTGCTTCAATTTCTGCTTCTAAGAATGGGTTGACCATTTACCAGAAGAACACCTCGTGTTTGCTGGGGGTCGTGACGATGATCAGCGGAGTTGGTGGAGCGGCCGGGTGTAACTCTCGGTCTACTTCTTTTGCCTAGTTTGCTTTTCGCTCGTTGTAATCTGTCCACGAGATTAGGCTTTCTGCGTTTGTCTGTGCTGCCTTATTGTGGATTCTGATTTGATTGATTGAGCGTCTGCAGCTCTCCTATTGTTGTGTGGGACCTCCGCAGTTATGTTCACAGTAGCACGGTTCTTCGTCCTGGCAATTGACGTGGAGACCGTAATATTTGTCCAGAAGTTTTTGAAGACTGGGTCGTTGATTTGTAGTCCTCCTCCGTTTCTTGCTGCTTCCGTCCAATAGCTGTTCCAGGGGGATACTGCTTGTGGTTCGTCCCAGAAGTATGCTTCCAAAGGTTCAGTAGTTTCGAGGATGATAGCGTCGATGCTATCGAAGGCGTTCAGTGGTTCTTGTTCAAAAAGGTTTGTGGTTTGACCGGCTAGGTCGAGGAAGTTGATTCGAGATTGTTGGGGTTTTTTGCTGTCGTACGCTGGCATTTAACATAGCGTGGATCCTTCTCGTCGATGTTTCCACAGGCACACAACGCAGGAGTGTCTCCAAATGCTGTGTACTGTGAGCTTGTTTTCGAAGTTTCCTACTGATTTAAACACGGAGCAGAGGGTATTGCAAGGTCTGTGACAAAAGTAACAACCGCTTCGGTGATGATAGCGGCACATATACTGAAATATAACCGGTAGAATCGATTTTGGACTCGTTCTTCTGTCAAAGGTTCAAGGCTCGGAGTTCTAGGGGTTATAAAAACCAAACTAAGGCGTGGGTGTTGTGCGGTGGTGCAGTGATCGCGGGTACTGTGTAACAGACAAGAGACTCGAATTCCGGAATCCCTGAGGTGAACAAAGGTTGATGCCGAAGCTATTGATCGTTTTGTAGACTAGAGAACGAGTGAAGAACAAACCTATCCTCCACAAATCCAGCATCCTTATATACAGTTAACGCGACCGTCGTCACCTTTGCTCACTCGTTCCATAATACATCCTAATAACACCCAACTATGTACGCAACCTTCCAGCCCGCAACCTACGCCATAACCATCACGCCATATTTACAACGCAACCAACAAAACCTGATTCCAACAAAACCTGATTCCTTCAACGAAACCTGATTCCTTCCAACGAAACCTGATTCCTTCCAACAAAACCTGATTCCTTCCAACAAAACCTGATTCCCTTCGTATTCCTGGATCCCAATCATCGATCCATATTCCTCCCTCGATCCTCACTCGACACAACCGTGACCGGAACAGAATCAACTCAACGCAACGAGTCGAATGCAGCTATTTTCGTTCGATTGAGGGAAGAACTGCAATAATCAGAACCAATCAAATACATGAGAAGGAGCAGATGGAGCAGGAGGAAGTATACCCATTCGCTTGTGCGGCAACTGTAGGAGTTGTTCCACCGATGCCTGGAGTACCCAAGCTGGATCGACATAACGAGACGAATGGAATGCAGCTATTCCCGTTTGATTCAGAGAGGAACTGCAATAGTCAGAACTGATCAAATCCAGGATAAGGAGGAGCATGAGGAGGAGTACTATTCATTTCGCTTGTGGGGCAACTGTGGGAGTAGTGCGACCAAAGCGTGGAGTATCCGAGCTTTATCAATTCAATGCGACGAATCGAATGCAGCTATTCTTGTTACATTTGGAGAAGAACTGTAATTGTTTGAACCAATCAAATACAGGAAAAGGGGGAACAAAAGGAGGAGTACTATTTGATTCCCTTGAGGGAAACCATGGGAGTAGTGTGACCGATGCCTGGAGTACCGAAGCTGGATCAACCCAACCGGATAAATTGAATGCAGCTATTCCCGTTCGATTTGGTGAGGAAGTGCAATAGTCAGAACTGATCAAATACAGGAGAAGATGGAGCCAGAGGAGGAGAACTATTTGTTTCGCTTGTGGGGCAACTGTGGCAGTAGTGTGACCAAGGCCTGGAGTATCCGAGCTGGGTCTAATCAACGAGATGAATCTAATGCAGCTATTCCCGTTTGATTCGGAGAAGAACTGTAATTGTTAGAACTGATCAAATACAGCAGAAGGAGGATGAGAAGGGGGGGAGTACTATTTCGTTTGCTTGTGGAACAACTTTAGGAGTTGTATGACCAATGGTGGGTGTCTCAGGGACTTAGAGAAATTTGAATCGAAAGGAAAGGGGTCAAGGCAATCTGCAGCAATGTTATTGGTTGACTAATAGTTAATTATACCGCCATAAAAGTTGTACTGACAACTGGGTAAGTTGTTTTTTGAAAAGTGCTTTCTACCGCTCTCAATGTTGCAGGGGTTCTTCCCAACGCACCCAATGCACCATAGGCAAAAGCTGCTTACCTAGGTATATATGGTACCTACATAGGTAAAAACTTTTTCCTGATGTGTAAACTCTCGCAATCCATGTGCCGGCTCTAGTAATTTCATATCGGTCCACCGTGTTTTTACATCCATGGTAGACAGTAGTGCAATTCTGACATTGGATTTCTGGCAGTTGAGAAACTCATTACGTCTTCCAACAATCAGAGTAGTCAATACCGCAATCATTCTCTGCTATTTCAAGAATCAATTTTCAGAATCAAAGTGTAGATATCATGCAGTAACTACCTTTTCAATTATCTTAGCTAATCCAGGCAACATGGTTGCCACCTGAGAGATTCTTGCATTTCCGGAGTTCTGCTGCTTTTGCCTTTTAGTTAATGCTGCACTCTCATTTTGTCCAAATTGCTCTTCACGCTCATTTGCTTTGCATGACTTCCTTCGCCCTTTTACCCCAAGACTGTTCATAAATCCCCATAAAGAAAGCTGAATGACATTCACCATGCATGGTATATGGTTTCATAATGCCAAACATCAATTTCCAGACGTTTCAAGTGTCGATTGTAGCTTCCAAGTCATTGAATAGTTTGATAAGGCATTATCAGTGGTTATACCCAGCAACCGACTGTCAGTGAGGCCAAAATGTTCAAGTACCTCCTTCAAATGCTCAGCCAGATACTCACCAGTGTGTTTGTCTTCAACCTATAGTCGTTTGTCAGCGGTACAATATATTATGACCAAGTGGCCACAAACCTCATCGAATGCAAGCTGTACATCTCAAAGGCACCAGTTGAGATCTATTGAATGGCCAATGACTGACACAATCGCCAATTTATTGGTCTACACTGACTTTATTTTGTATTGGCAACTGATTTTTGATTGCGTCAATTGTGAGGGAGTATTCTCTTCGGCAAATGATACTGAAAGTACTGGCACAGGGAAGAATCAAATTGCATCGTAACGCGTTTAACATTCATCGTAACTCCAGGTTCGTTATATCATTCCATGGAATGTGAGCAGAAACAAATCCTAGTATCAAATAGTGGTTCCAGGTTTCTTGGTTGAATTCAAGTGTTGTAAAGTCATTATCTGCCAGTTTTGTACGTTCTATCTGTTAAAATTGTCAGTATGGTCAGTGATTTTAATCAGCCTGTGTTTGATGGGAAGTACTTGCCACCATAATACCCTGACTGCCTTTCTTCTTCAATTCAGGTAAAGCTTGCTCATCACCAGCCATATCTGTCAATAAGGAAATGTCTGATTCTGTTCACTTATTCAGCTCTACTTTGTGTGTCTTTGATTGGAGGTGTTTCACCATAGTACTTGTTACATTCTCCAATAGATGTACCAAAACTCTATTACACACGATACAAATGATGCCGGGGCATCCATTTTTCGCTTTTGCCCAATGTTTGTAGAATCGCCATGCTGCTGCATACTGGGAGCCGCTCAACACAATTGTAGTTTTTGTTTCCACATTCATGCTGGCCAACCATTTATCGAACACCATTTGCAATATTTGATCAGTCAAATCTCATATAAACACAGGTTCTTCCTTAGTGGAGTATATCATTTCGAGTGAGGATGTATCAATGTTCTTTGCAGCAGCCATTGAAGAAACGTTTGAGGGGAATGTTGCAGCAAAATCAGGACTTCGAACTGTACTGCCATCAAAAATATGGATTCTCCAAAAAAACCAGATTCCTTGCAATACAACTTGGTTTCCTCCAACAAAACCTGATTCCATTCAACAAAACATGTTTCCTTCCATAACCTTGAAATCTTCTTCATTGATTAAAACTTCATCTCCAATCTCACTTGATACAACAGAGACAGTAGCTCCACCATTACATGCCGAGTTCCTATGAGGTTGTTGATCCAGGATCGCCATGTTGTTCTGTATGAAATTCATCAATTGCTTACAGGCCATTCTTGGTGACCACAGTATTCCAGCTCTTCCTATCGTAATCTGTAATGTGGGCTTCGTGCTGCAATGGAAGTTGGGATACGATAGACTCCTCCATGTATTTGACTTCCTACTTCTCATTCCTATGTATGATAACCGGTGGTGGTGGTCACTCAATTTGTCCCGACAATTGAGGGTCTAAAACTTTCCTCAGATGGGGAATTGTTTAGACAGATAGGATATGAAGGTCTTGAGGTAATTGTGGATAGTAAGCCCATGGGCTGATGACTTCCTTCATTGTGTAAGGTGCCTGAAATGTCCAATCAAACTCTATCTTGGATCTCTGTGTTGCAATGTTTCTGATGTCTATTCTAACTCAGTTGTCTATTGTTATTTCCACCCCATCTCCAATGTGCTTCTCTGCTTAATCCGCTTGAATCGCTTGGGCTTGAGTCTTTCAAGCGTTCATCTATTGAAAGATTTCATTCATAGTTTGGAAGCGGGTTTTTGCATTTACTTCGCTGATATCATTTCCATTTTAACCTGCGTGTTGGATAAATATCAGTTTTTGATGAAATCCATGGTTGCCAGTGAATGGTAAGCATTCCATTGTTTCCAAGGAATTGCTATTCGATGTGAACTCAGCCATATTTAACTACTTTGTCCAGTTGTTCTGTTTGTAATTGATAACAACTTTTGGGTATTGTTCCATGATGGCATTCATTCGCTCCGTTTGACGGTCTGTGTGTGGGTGAAAGGTATTTGAATATCTTCGTTCAATTCCAAATCTTTTAAAATCATCTGTTCAGATCTCCCCGACAAATTTAGGTTCCCTGTCCAATACTATTGTCTCTGGTAAACCATGCATCTTGAACCCTTTCCATATATATATCTCGCCCAGATTTTGTCCATCTGTTTTGTCCCAACATAGAAACAGATACTTCATCCTAAATAGCGTATCAACTACTATCCATATGGCATTACACCCTTCACTCTCAGGTAACTCCACCATCAAGTCTAGACTCAGATTGTTCTATAGTGGTTGCAGAATTTCCAGTGGTTTGAGCCATAAGTATACCTGTTGATGGGTTGCCAGGTAATGTTGGCAAACATGGCAATTCCGTATGAATCTATCCATGTCTGATCTCATAACTTGCCATACATGATACCTGTCGAATTGTACAAAGGTCTTGGCTTGTCCCAGATGTCCGGCTGCTAGTTTATCATGGGTGTACTTCATAGGTTGCAGATTGTCAGATGCTTCTTTGCTGATCAGTGCTGTTGTGTTGACACATAGTCATGGACAGCTGTCAGTTGGGCAATCTGTTCATACGTTTCGAACCTAATTCCACACCATATCTGTATTCATTTCTGTTTCATCCCGATTGACATGTTCGGCAACTACTAAAACCCATCGATGACATATTCTGTGGTCAAGAATCCCTGTCTTCAGCACAATTTGTGTGGTTTTTCTGCCCCATCCTGTGGAGGAGTGTTTCCTGGCATTCTGGTGAGTGTGTCGGGCTACTGACCTTGCTCTGCTGAATGATAGACAATCTTGAACTCGTATATTGGCAGGAATTCAGACCATCTCATTTTTCTTCGGCTAACTGACTTTGACGTTATGAAGTATTCGAAATTCTTGTTGCCTGTCAGTATTGTGATTACATGTAATGACCCTGGGCATTCTGGTCGCCATTGCTCCATATATGTTACGATGGCTTCCAATTCTTGGTCATCAATTTCACTGTTCTCTTCCACCTGAATGGATTTCTTAGAGAAGAATGCTACTGGGTAGAGAATTTACTGGTTGTCATAGTGTAACAATACTCCTGGGGACACAGAGCTTGAAGTGTCATTTTCCAGAACAATTTCTTTTTTGTATTCTAGGTGTGCCAGCACTGGGGCTATTGTAAATAGCTGTTTGAATTCGGCATATGCTCTCTTTTGATTTGGGCCACAGCGGAATTGTATCAGCTAGTTTATTAGATTCTTGAATGATTGGACTACTCTGCAACAATTTCCCTGAATCTTTGGAAGACGCTGGTGAATCCTCAGAATACTTGAACCTCTTTGAGTTTTCCGGGTGCTTCCCATTCCATGACTGCTCCCAATTCGTTCAGTTCAATTCTGATTCTGTTCACTCCGACCATCAGGCCAAAGTCTATGACTTCCTGCTTCACAGTTTTCGTTTTTCTTCCTGTAATTACAGTCAGGTTTCCAAGTGAATTGCCATTATTGTGCTAATTGATTCCATATATAATGTTGAGTTTCCACAGAAAATAAGAATGTCATTCAGACAGAATATGCAAAAGTTTTCCAAACAGTGGCAAAGAGGGTTGTTGATGAATTCTGGGAATGATGCCAATGCATTGGTTAGCCTGAACAGCATGACCAGAGATTCGAATAAGCCATATTGAGTTCTGAATGCCATTGTCCATTTGTCTCCTTCTGCTATCCTGATTATATTGTTGGTGTCTCAGATGACCAGTTTGGTGTACTACTTGGCATTGGCCAATCTTAAGAAGGTTTCCTGAATGAATGGAAACCGCTATATATTTTTCTTTGTCCTTTCATTCAGGCTTTTAAAATATATGCATATGTGTGCGCCCATATATCGTTTCAGTGCAATCAGTTCTGGGCTTCTGCATTGTGACAATAATGATGTGATGAATTCATTTGACAAGTTCTTTTGAATACAATCTTGAAAGACCTGTAGTGACATCTTTGTTAAGCTTGTGATTGATTGGAATGGGGAAGTAAAGCCGTCTTGGTGTGTGATTACGTGGTCGTATAATACATGCAGTGGTAGTCTTGAGTGACTATTTTGTCAAAGATGGGGCGGAACTCATTGGATGCTTTTGGAATTAACTGTACCAGCAGTTTTTCTTGGAGGTTCTTTACTTCCAGGGCCTTGTTGATTTCATATATAGTTACCATATAAACTTTGAGTGTCTTCTCCCTGTTGCGTCTCCTCAACAGTGTCACTGCAATTGCATATATCTCCATCTTGACTTTGTCCGGTTCATCAGTTGTTCGGATATGATTTTCCCATACCCATATTTTCCTGTGCTGTTGACAGTGTTTTTGGAAGTAGATTTTTGCTTTTTTAAACATGACTGTGACATTGTAGTGTTGATACCATTGTAGATCTAGTACGATTGGATAGCGCCCTAGTTCCATGAATCATACTCGTAGTTGTTTTTGATATCCACGTATTGCTAAGTGTGATTTAGCCATTGTGGTAATTGTTATGCACTCACTAGGCCTTCTATCTATAACTTGCAATTCCCTTGATTATTTAATTCCTTTGCTTGCAGCTGATAATGTTGGACAAAATCTTGGTCAATACATGCTATTCCAGTGCCTCTGCAATCCATCAAAGTATCAGTATCAATGTTTTTGTCTTCTATTTCGGTAAACACTGCACTATATGAAGTTTATATTTCATTGCATACTTCATTATTACTGCACTTCAGACGTAAAACTGTGTAGTACCAACACTTGAATTAACAGACAAAGAACATTTGTTTCCAGTGCAATGGCAATACATATAGTACTGGACAAAACTTTTTCTGACTCCACTTCTTTCTCAACTGTTTTTTCAACATTCTTTCCTTTTCCAAAACACCTGAATAGTGTTACTTCAATCTGTCCTGATGCTGCCTTCAACTTCCTTGGGCAACATGCTGCGAAATGCCATGAGTCCCCACAATAGATTTACAATCCCCCTGCCCTTGTCCATTTTCTTGCCTCTGGCATAATCTTTCTCTCAGGACTGCTGAGTAATCAATTGTGGTGGGACCAAAATACACTGCAAATGTTCCGGAAGATGTCGCATCTGAGGTGGATGTATTGTTGGTCACTGGATTGGGTCTCTTATAGCCTCCTGCCTATGGCCTTGAGGAATTTGCTGCGGTACAGACTTATCGCTGCGAATTTCACTTGGTGTACAAATTGGCAAATTGTACCAACTTTTCTGGTATCTCAATATGTTTTATAAACTTTCTGACTTCATTGTACAGCCACTTTTGTAATGGGTCCAGCCGGGTTTCTATTTTTCATTCGTTATCCACTCTGTATCTCGTAAATTGCACATAGTACTGAGGAATTCATGATGTCATTGTTTGAGTTTCAAAAGTTCGGTCTTGGTCGTTCCTACATTGCCTTTGTCTCCGATGGCTAGATCTCATAAGTCATGTAGGTTTTGCACATTTTTGCGGTTGACTTGCCGACAGATCCTATCACACAATTCCATCCACGGTACCAAAGCTACAGCTTCCAAGAATTCCACCAATTATCTTAGAATAAGCCGTTTGGTGTTAAAAGTATCTGGTTTTACGGCGATTGTCAGGGCTGATTGTACTTTCCATACCTCCTGTTACTGTCTATCTGTTTCAGAAAAGTGTACATTTTGATTCACTTTTTTGTTCCTCTCTTCTCCTTCCCCAGTCCTGTCTTTCATCAGCCCCAGAATTAGGGTTACCTGTTCCCTATTCTTTTCCACCAATTGCCTGAATCACTGCATCTGTGCCTGTATATTGTCCAGGTCTTGTTTCAATTCTTCCTGTTTTGAGTTTCTTTCTTCCAACTATTGTTCCAGGGTCTGAGGTTTCTCTATCAGATCCCCATGACTGCAATTGGGGGCCCTTGCATTCATTCTGCTTACCTTCCATAGGGTATGAAGTAACTTATGCTTCCGCTTGTTCAGATCTTGGATGACCTTGTCTCCTGCTACCCACAACTCCGTTATCGGTGCTTCCACATTCTGCCCAGATCACCATTTCTGTAGTACTTTGGACAATCTGCTATTCATTGGTAGTTGAACCAATTCTATCCATCGTGTAATGATGTCTCATTTATGATGTCTGAGTTATTCTTCGTTCATGGCCTCCATATTGGCGAGTGTTATAATCTCAAGTTCCAGTTGCAACACACTTCTCAACGTAATGTTGCAAGTTTGTTTGAAAAATGCTCCTGACATCGTTTTGGTAATGTAAGAATGCGACTATGGAAATGGAGCTGGATTTCACTTTCAAGTAGCTTTGAACTTCTTTTGCATTGCACTGGATTTGTTAAATTGCTGCTGCAATTTCTGTGTTCAAAAATTGATTAAGTATGTACCAGACAAACACTTTGTTTTACTCGATGTTGTTACCATGATCAGGGGTGTAGAATGTGGGGCATGTTGTTGTTTTCTGTCTACTTTCTTGCCTTTACCTTGAATTATTTCATTGTCATGTAACCACAAAATATTGCTATCAATGTCCTTCTCTGTTTCTTTGATCATATACTGTGAACTGAATGTTTAAGCATCTGCTGCTCTTCCTATCATGGTCTGCGTTCCACCTGAGATATGTGTACAGAAACACAGCTATTCATTTTCCCAACCGATGTGAAGACCATAATATTTGGTCCAAAAGTTGTCAAACAACGGATCATTCATTTACAGTACTCTGCCAAGACTGGCCGCATCCATCCTGTAACTGTTGCAGGGAGAAACTGCCCGTGGTGTGTTCCATAAATAAGTTGGGTGGAGTAAATTTGTGTCAACAAGAATAGCATTGATGCAATCAAAGGTATTGAAAGCTGGTTGTTCAATGAGATTTGTGGTTCCATCAGCTACGTTGAAGACATTTTCATCGCATCGCTGTGTTTTTGGTGTCATTCACTGGGGTTTACTCAAATATATTGGATCCTTCTCCTGCAAATATCAAGATTCACCCTACCCAAATCTGTCTCTGGAAGCTGTCTACTGTTAATGAGATTTTCAGGTTGCCAATTGATGTAAACACTAGGCACTGAGAATTGCAGAGTGAATGACAAAAGTAACAGCCACTTTGGGAATGATCACGTCACAAATACTCCAAATATAACTGGTTGAACCGATTGTAGACTGATTTTTCTGTTGAGGTTTTATGGCTCAGAGTTCTAGGGGTTATAAAAACCAAACTAATTTTTGGAATTGCAATTATTGCAAACAGAATAAGAGACTCAAAATCTGGTATCACATAAGTAAACAGAGATTGGTGCCGAAGCCATTGATTGTTTTGTAAACTAGAGAATAAGTGAAAAACAAACTGATCCTCTGCCAAACCAGCATCATTATATATATCTATCATATCCGTTGTCAACTTGATTCACTTGTTCCAAATTGTATCCCAATCCACCAAGCTATGTATACAACTGTTTCATCCCATGCATGACTTCATGACCATTATGCCATATTCATATTGCAACCAACAAAACTGGATTTCTTCCAACATAATCTAATTTCCTTGAACATAACCAGATTCCTTGCAACAAAACCTGCTTTTCTCCAACACAAGCTGATTGCATCCAATAAAACATGTTTTTTTCTGTATTCATCATTTCTTTTTGTTTGATTCAAACAGCATCGCAAATGCTTACTCAATACAACCAAAACAAAGATAGTCCAAGTTTTGTGGAAGGATTCAATTTGAAGATTGTCTGTTGGCTGGCATAACTGGGACAGAAGCCCAATACACTCACCAGAATGCCAAGAGAGATTTCTCCAACAGTGGGGCAGAAAAAACCACACAACACATACTGAATATGTCGAATCTTGACAAAATATTACCAACTTCACATGGGTTAGAATTTGCGGAAGCGGTGAATCATTGTGAAGAAGAGGTCAACTCATATGAGCTATTGAACTGGATTCAAAATGTGTGCAATAACTGCCTACATGATAGCAGTGAAGGACAATGTATCAATGCAACATATATCGGCAACAAAGATGGTCTGGACATACTCTGACTGATATAGAAACGTCATGATTTACCAGCAGCTGTACATCCAGAACAAGCCAAAACCCTGAATTTTCACCAAAGAAATCATCAATAGCACGGCATCAGGTCAGCTGTGGATCGAGGTGTACAGAACTGTCCGGTGTGCCAACGCACCAATGCAAGCAACCCAAGGAGCCACTGATAGCTCAAACAGCTCAAAGTACCACATCAACAATGGAATAATATAAGTATGGATTTCGTGGTGAAACAACTGGAAAGTGAAGGTTACAACACCATATGGGTTGTAGTCAATTGGTTGACAAAGATGAGGTATTTAGTCCATTGTCATGATAATACAGATGGCAAGAAGCTGAGTGAAATATTCATATGAGATGAATGCAAGCTTCATGGCTTACTGGATACCATACTATCGAACAGGGTACTCCAGTTCACCTTAGAATTGTTGAAACATGTCTGTGAAAGACTGGGAATGAGATGAACACTTTCCACCACCTTTCATCCACAAACAAATGGCCGAACGCAGCCAATGAACACCATCAAGGATCAATATCTGTCATCATTTGTCAATTATCAATACAACAACTGACTACAATAGTTTCCCATGGCAGAGTTCAGGTCAAACAAACACACCTCAGAAACAACAGGATGCTCACCATTCAGTGGCAATTATTGGTTTCACCAAAGAGTGACTGTGCTACATTATCCGATTCACAACAGGAATGTCATCAGGGATGTAAACGCCAATATTCTCACCCAAAGGATGAATGCGATCTTTGAACGGATGAGATCCCAGATGTTCCATGCATAGGCACTTCAAGCAGAGCAATGAGATAAACAATATGAAGTGGGGGTAGAAATGAAAATTGAACACAGGGTATGGATTGATGTTGGGAACATTGCAATACAGAGACCGGGTAAGAAGCAGCTTTGAAATGTCCTGGGTTGATACAGAATCGCAAAAGTTATCAGTCCATGGCTCCATTGTTTAAAATTATGCAAGGACCTGCCTATGTACCCAGTACAACAAAGATTCCACCTGCGCAAAGATTCAAAAGACACATTAACAGGGCAGCCCGAAATGGTACCCCAACTGGTGATTATGGATGTAGAAGGTGAATACGAAGTAAAGTACATCCAATACACCAGCATTGTCTGGCTGCAACTACAATAACTGTTCGAATGGATTGGCTATTACGCTAAGACTGGTGAACCTCTAGTCATGGTGGACAGATTCAAGGCCATCAACAAATTCCATCTGAAATAACCAAGCTAACCCAAATCGTAAAATTTATGAGTACTGAATATTTGAAGGTGAGTAGTTACTGTTATGGTTGTGTTAGGTAAAGGTCTGAGGGCGAGTATAGATCAATGAAGAAGGAATGGTGATTATAAAGGAAACAGGTTTTGTTGTAAGCAATCAGGTTTTATTGAAAGAAATCAGATTGTATTGGCAGGAATCAGGTTTGTTGGATTGCATTGAAAAAATAGTGTAATGGTTATAATGTGAGTCGTGAATTGAAAGATGGGTACACAATTGGGTGAGATCAGGATATAGATTGGAATGAGTGAATTGAGATGTCAACGGTCACATTGG
Organism: Trichophaea hybrida; assembly: GCA_015178995.1. Lineage (NCBI taxonomy): Eukaryota > Fungi > Ascomycota > Pezizomycetes > Pezizales > Pyronemataceae > Trichophaea > Trichophaea hybrida. The sequence continues at coordinate 8,554 of WHVE01000424.1, read as the reverse complement.
GAGTATATAAGGCCCAGCAGTTCATGAAGAATAGGTTGATTCTTTACTTGTTTTCTGGTCTACAAAACCATCAATAGCTTCTGAATTAATCTGTGTTAACCTTGGAGAATCCGGATTTCAAGAGTATTGCCTTGTTTGCACATCATGCAATTGCGAATTTTCATTTGGATTTCATAACTACCGGAACTCCCAGTCTTGAAACTTTGACAAAATCAATATACTTTTTGCAACATAGAAATAAATAATATTTCTACTTCTCAATGTACCAAACTCCAACCAAGCTGAACATTTGAATGAAATTGAATAAAATAAAGCAGTTGGTATTAGTGTTGGCAACGAAAGGCCCAGGGTTCGTACCATTGACGAACAGATACGGTTCGAGCGTAATACTCCTTGCCAAGACTTTTTCACTCGAACCACACCATTTCGACAAAAAAGTTAAAACAAAAATTAGTCAGCGAGTTCTTGTCCGATCGGCTCTATTTTTAGTTTATCTTGTAGCTAACTGCAAGCGCTACCAAATAAACCCAAAATCGAGCCAATCTGACAAGAACTCGCTTACACATTATCGGGCGCATTTTTTTGGATTTGGTTTGAAGTTGGAGTCAAACCTCAGAACATTGGAAGAACTCGGATCGAACTGTCTTCGAATACTTGCTGCATTTGGTTCGACTTGAACCGATCCGCTTCATTGCCAACACTAGTCGGTATCAGCTATTGCATATTCAAGATTTTACATTGTTAACCATCATATAACACCCTTCAATACTCAAGACTAGTAATTATATTTCAAACAGTTCACAATTAAATCAACATCAGTATCTATATAAGATATTGTTTCAAATATACTATTATACTATATCAGTTATATAGTATTTTGCTATAATTTTATAATACCAAAAATGAAAATACAATCTTGCCAATACTTATATTGTGCAAGACATAGCAGTGGAGTAAAGGCGATTTCAGTCAATTAATAAAGATAAGCAGAAATCAAAATTGCAACCCTTTAGACAGAATGTTATTTTAAACTTGGCTATGCAGTATTGAAATAGAATCAATTACGATTTGAAATGATCCAATACTTTTATCAGCCAATCCAGAGACAAGTTCAATTTTGCAAACTCAATAGCACTACAGTGATTGGTGCAAGTATATGATATATTGAAATGGTGGTGGTCGAGTGATGGCGGCCAGGCGAAGGCCGTGTAACCGCCCTGTATATACTCACTTTGTGGGAGTGCAACGGCACTCCAGCGATAATCTTACATATCACTTTACTCCATATAATCACGTATTCTCGTCTGCAACCGTATCTATCGTACTTGACCTCTCTGGCCATACGCAGCCCTACATGCACATACCCTTCCTTACACTATATTCGCTCTATAATTATCAGGTATGTTTCACTCACGAGATTTCGTGATTTTATCGCCTTTTCATCGACACGTCAAGAACAGGCACAAAAACAAACAAGCGATGCAATTAGTGAGTCACACAATGCCTCCAAAGCAAACTAGATCCCAATTAAGAATAACTGACGATCGTGCAAGCGATGACACAATGCAGGCCGCAGCCTCCAGCTCTGGAGGTCGACCAACTGGAGCATCACAAACCAGCTTAACTCCTTCGGTTCAACCTGCGGCCCAAACGTACAACGAAGAAAGCGGTTTAGACGTTTTCAACGATCTCGAAAACGACTTCGCAGGCACCGGCCAAGATGACCCGCAGCCCCATACCAAACGCGGATCAGACACCATCAAGGACATCCTCCAAGTGCTACAACAGCAGAAAGAGATGTTCGACGGCGTCATCAGGTGGATCGGGATGTTGATGGAGGCCAATACAAGGCAGTCAAGCGCGCCAACTGAAGTTCCCTCCAATGCCTCGAAGAAGTTCAAGAAGTCTAACCCGAAATGCTTCTGCGGTGGTGCTGTGGAATTAGAGATCTTCGTAGGCTCTCTCCGTACAAACTTCAGAGTTCACAGCGAATACTTCCCGCAGGTAAACATCGACTACGTCCAGTACGCACTGGACAATCTCGGCAGCTGGTCGAACTATCCTGAACGGAATCAAAGGAAGACGAGTATGACTGACCATATCGCATGGGGCCAAGACCTACTGGCGAAAAACAGCCGGTGCCTGATTGATTTCGAACTTTTCGTGGAGGAATTGCAGAAGCAGCACGGCAACAAGGAGCGGGTACTCACTACAGGCAGTCGAATTTTCACCGAGTTCAGACAGGGACATTTCGATAAAAACGAAACAGTTTGGGCATATATGAATCGACTATGCAAGTTGTGGCGGGATTTCAACCTTGACGAAACCCAGCACTTTACGCCTTTTTACTATCAGGTTTGGGCGGGCTTGAGGCCGGAGTTGCATCCCAAAATCAAGCCCTTCACCCCCCAGAGCGGTATGTTCAACACACTAGATGCACTTTTTGACCGAGTGGCAGACATCGAAACCAAGCCAAATCAAGAGCAACAGAGACAACCGGAATCATCTCGTTGGCAGAATGGCAACCGAAAACGCAACTTCAGACCATCAATCTCTGAGCCAACACAAACTCAGCCCGAAGACTGAGGCTCGATATCAAACGACAGAAGGCGAACCGACTTATGTTGCGCACCTTGGGACGCGGCAGATAACTATGGAAATAGAAGGCCGATGGAAAATGCCTTCGCTGCAGCAGCGATCATCGCACTCATAAATGCACAAAATACTGTCATGCCCACCTACCTGACAAACTCCACCCCAACTCTGGCGCACAGGGTGATCGTCAAGTCAAACGCCAGCGATCGTTCGATACCCAGAAGCCACAAAACTAGTCTACTGTTTCACTACATAGCTCGGCGGGAGAGGCTGGACGAAACAGAGCTGGAATAGAAACCCTCCCCGCACGGGCAATAATGGCAGCTATGGACAAGATTCAACCCCACCGAATAGCACTAAGATTGAGGGTACTGCTGGAGAGCCCGTGGGCCCACATGTCGAGCCAGTATCTCTGCGGCACGGCACGTCCAGATTGGGCTCACATTATTCATGAAGTTCGAATTTGGATGGATAAGGTGAAATGCAACACGTACGAGCACATATCGACTGCGGCGTGACAAGCATCTTTATGTCGTCCAGGCTCCGGAAGAAACTGGGCATGAGAGATGAAGCGGTGGGTATTACCACTCTGGGACTTGATGGGCGTGTGATGGAACTAGCGGGGGACAGCCGGCAAGTGATGATGACGGTTCAGTACCTACAACATCTCGCACGGGTTGACAAGTCGGATGTACTGGTCATGCAATGCAGGCCTACGATCTTGTACTAGGGTTGCCTTGGTTCAGCACTTGAAACCCCGATATCGATTGGAAGCGGCAGCGATTGATCTCTCTACGGACACCAAATTGGAGTGCTCCAGAAGAAGAAGTGCACTTGGATAAGACCTCGCAGGCGGACGATAACTCCTGGAGGCAAGATGCGGTTCCTCCAGATAGTGAAATACCGGGGGCTACTGCATTTGATGTCTCTTGCAATCGATGAGGTTGTGGAAGCATTTGCCCTGCGAATTGCGGAGTGCACCGGGCTGCTGGGAGCGACTTTGGACGTCAAAAGCTTGGATAGACCAGGTGAGACCCGAGCGCTGGACGATGACGAGCAGGAAAAGTGGCGGTTGTTGCGGCAGAAGAGTTACCAACAATGCGGGGCTTGAATGACTGCTACCGGCTTGCTGAGTTAAGAAGGAAGTACACCGGCAGCGGTCCCTTGGTTCCTTTGTGGACGGCCGTTGGACCGGTGGCTCCTGGCTTCCGCGACACTTCCGCTCAGACTTCCCCGTACGACTCAGTGCTACCGCGTGCAGATAGAGCAGAAGCGGAATTGATAGTCACCAATGATGAAGGGCGCATCCCTGCTGAATATAAAGAATTTGTCGAGGTCTTTAGTATGGCTAAGGCAGAGACATTACCACCTCACCGGCCAATTGACCATGCGATTGATTTGGAGCCCGGCCATCAGTTGCAATATGGGCGGATATACAACCTTTCCGAGGTCGAGCTGCGAACCTTGAAGAATTACATTGAGACGATCCTGGCAAATGGTTTTATCCAACAGTCATCATCGCCGGCAGCGGCACCTATACTTTTCGCCAAAAAGACAGATGGAGGCCTCAGTCTTTGACTCGACTATTGACCTTGAATGCGGTCACTGTGAAAAACAGGTATCCACTCCTTCTAATCTCAGAGATGCTTGACTGTGTGCGTGATGCCAGGATTTTCACCAATCTGGATCACTGTGGGGCCTATAAACTTATTCGAATCAGAGAAGGCGACGAATGCAAAACGGTATTCCGAACTCGGTATGGCCAGTTTGAATACCGAGTCATGCCCTTCGGCTAGACAAATACACCGGCTACATTCCAGTCGTACATAGACAATTGCCTGGGATCCTACATTGACGACTGTGCTGTGTGTTACCTTCACGATATCTAGATTTATTCCGAAAACGACACAGCGCACAGTGAGCATGTAAGGCAAGTGCTACCACGACTTCACAAATTGGGCCTCTACTGCAATGCGGGAAAGTGTCAATTCGGAGTAAAGAAGGTCCGCTTCCTCAGGTTCATGAACTCTCCCAACGATATCGGCATGGAAACAGAGCGCATTACAACGATCGAAGACCGCCGACTCCAAAATCAGTTCAAAACGTGCAAGTGCTTCTAGGTTTCAATTACTTCTACCGGAGATTCATAAGGAAATATGCAAAGGTGACATTTCCACTCACTGAACTACTGAAGTCAAGCGATCCCAGAAAAGTCAAAAAATCCAGACACTCCGGAGGTTGCACGAAGTCAACCGAAAATTGAAAACCATGTGGGAATGGACAAGGAAAGCCGAATTGGCATTCCGGAAACTCAAGAGAGCCTTTTCAGATGCACCGATCCTGCAGCAATTTGACCTGTTCAGGCCAATCTTTCTCCAGACTGACGCGAGCGGCTTTGCGATTGCCGGCATTCTCAATCAGTTCAATGGCTTCGGAATCATCAGGAAAAGGTTTTTGCGTATGTAGGCACCATACACACCTACATAAGCGGCTTTTGCATTGCATACGGTGGTAAGAACCCCTGAAACCGTTGGGGCGTTGGGAAGAACTTTTCTTAAGAACCACTTGGGCCATCGCTTAAGCATTACCCCTTTTGCTTCGCTCTGCCAGAGAAATTCTCTTAAGTCCCAAACTCTCATGATAATCCTTACCCATTTCCTGCTCCCTGCTCCGCCTCCTGCTGCTGCTGCTGCTGCTGCTCGTGCTCGTGCTTCTCTTCTATCTTTTGCAGTTCTTTTCTGAACGGAATGTGGACATGCCCAAACGATTCCTCTCATCGAGTATGGCTACACCAGGCACTCTACACATGATGGTACAGCAACTTACTGCATTGTGAGTGCAACCAGCTCCTGCTCCTGCTCCGGCTCCTGCTCCGGCTCCTGCTCCGGCTCCTGCTCTGGCTCCTGCTCCCTCTCCTATTCTAACATTTGCAGTTCCTCTCCGAACCCAACATGGATACGCCAAAACGATTCCTCTCATCTAATAGGCCTTGACCAGGTACTCTAGACACGATACTACAGCAACTTACTGCAATGTCAGTGTGACCTGCTCCTGTGCCTTCTCCTGCTCATGCTCCTGCTCCTGCTTCTGCTCCTGCTCCAGTTCCACTTCCAACTTTTGCAGTTCTTCTGCGAATGGAACGTGGATTCGCCCAAATGATTCGTCTCGTTGCACAGGCCTAGAACAGGTACTCTATACATAATGCTACAGCAACTTACTGGATTGTGAGTGCGACCTGCTCCTGCTCCTGCTCCAGCTCCAGCTCCAGCTCCTGCTCCTACTCCTCTCCTATTCTAACTTTTGCAGTTCTTCTCCGAACAGAACGTGGATTCGCCCAACCGATTCGTCTGGTCAAACAGGCCTAGAACAGATACGCCTAGTGTTAGCAACGGTCCCAACCCGGAGCCTCCTGTCACGGTTGTGTGTCGAGTGAGGATCGAGGGAGGAATATGGATCGATGATTGGGATATAAGAATACGAGGGGAATCAGGTTTTGTTGAAAGGAATCAGGTTTTGTTGAAGGATTCAGGTTTTTGTTGGTTGCGTTGTAAATATGGCGTGATGATTATGGTGTAGGTCGCGGACTGAAAAGGTTGCGTACATAGTTGGGTGGTATTAGGATGTATTTTGGAACGAGTGAGCAAAGGTGACGACGGTCGCGTTAACTGTATATAAGGATGCTGGATTTGCGGAGGATAGGTTTGTTCTTCACTCGTTCTCTAGTGTACAAAACAATCAATAGCCTCGGCATCAATCTTTGTTCACCTCGGTGATTCCAGAATTCGAGTCTCTTGTCTGTTACGCAGTACCCGCGATCACTGCACCACCGCACAACACCCACGCCATAGTTTGGTTTTTATAACCCCTAGAACTCCGAGCCTTGAACCCTTGACAGAAGAACGAGTATAAAATCGATTCTACCGGTTATACTTCAGTATATGTGCCGCTATCATCACCGGAGCGGTTGTTATTTCTGTCACAGACCTTGCAATACCCTCTGTTCCGTGTTTAAATCAGTTGGAAACTTCGAAAACAAGTTCACAGTACACAGCTTTTGGAGACACTCCTGCGTTGTGTGCCTGTGAAAACATCGACGAGAAGGATCCACGCTGTTTTATATGCCAGCTTACGACAGTAACAAACCCCAACAATCCCGAATCAACTTCTTCGATCTAGCCGGTCAAACCACCAACGTCTTTGAACAAGAACCACTGAACGCCTTCGATAGCATCGACGCTATCACTCTCGAAACTACAGACTCCCTGGAAGCATACTTCTGGGACGAACCACAAGCAGTATCTCCCTGGAACAGTTACTGGATGGAAGCAGCAAAGAAACGGAGGAGGACTACAAATCAACGATCCAGTCTTCAAAAACTTCTGGACCAAATATCACAGTCTCCACGTCAATTGCCAGGACGAAGAACCGTGCTACTGTGAACATAACTGCGGAGGCTCCCACACAACAATCGGAAGAGCTGCAGACTCTCAATCAATCAAATCAGAAACCACAATTAAGGCAGTACAGGCAAACGCAGAAAGCCTAATCTTGTGGACAGATTACAAGAGCGAAAAGCAAAAGAAGGGAAAAGAAGTAGACCGAGAGCTACACCCAGCCCCTCCACCAACTCCGCTGATCATTGTCACGACCCCCAGAAAACACGAGGTGTTCTTCTGGTAAATGGTCAACCCATTCTTAGAAGCAGAAATCGAAGCAGCAGTTCAACAAATCCAAGAACATATCGACCAGTTGGAAGACTGCCTAGATCAAAAAACCCGGTCAAAATTCACTGCTGCCAACCTCCTCACAGCAGCCTCTCAACACCACCACCAAGATGTCAAGAGAATCCTCGAGACCAACACGCGATGTCACATTGACGGGAGCACTACAGACAAAGCTGGAAAATGTGGCAGCGAAGAATATAGAAACCATGAACGAAACACTGCTCAGAAAACACATCATGGACGTCAACAAAGGATTGACAGCGCTGGCCCAATTACCAACAACCAGCAGATTGAACAAATTGCTAAAGGAACGGCAATCTTTGAAAAATGCGGAAGCACGGATATCAGATTTGTTTGCATTAGGAGAAACCGTGACCCAGGAAAGGGACAACCTGAAGCAAGAATTACTGCTCACACAGCAAGTAGCAGCAGCTAAGGAAACACCGGAAGCATGCGATCACGGGGACCTGTTAGAAGAAAACCGAATTCTGATACTAACACTGGAAGAAGCAAATCCAGACCTAACGGAATTACGGAAAGACCTGGAGGATGCCAACGCTCAGATGGAAATGTTCAGAAACCTGGCGGAGGAAAATCGGCAACAAGTAACCAGGATTCTAAAGTTGACGGAAGGAAGGACAGCAGAAACAAGAGAAAGGACAGAGAGGGAAGAGCGGGATGAGAAGGTAAACGACATCGCTAGCTTCTCAGGCGAAAACAGGAAGGAACTCCGAGGATGGAAAGTGCAGTTGGCATTGAAGATAGCCGGAATACCGAAAGCATTCAACAACGAACAGAAGAAGCTGAGGTATGCAGTCGGATGTCTAAAAGGAGTGACTCTGGCACAATTAATGCCACACTGTGACGAGATCTCAGGGGAAGTCAACTCAATACATGAAAGATCTAGTTGACCAGCTGGATGTATCATTCGGAGATCAAGATAGAGCAGCAACAGCCAAGAGAGAACTCGAGAAACTCAAACAACGAGACCGCGAATTCTCCCCGTACTACGCGGAATTTCAATAATTGGCAGTAGACACCAAATGGAACGAAGATGCCCAGTTGGACGCTTTACAAAGGGACTGAGCAACGAGCTCAAAGCCTCTATACAACACATCGAAGAGCCAGAAAGCATGATCGAATTCGTAAAATGGTGTCGAAAGAGATTTACAGTTGAGAAGAAAGAGCGGCGGAAAAGAAATCTGGGAAGTGGGAGGGTTACAAGAAGTCCGAAA